>JAEQBH010009409.1:0-120798 GCA_016808115.1 Tetrastigma voinierianum | reverse complement strand
TATTGTTTTTGATTGTTTGTTGAGCTGCCGCTTTTTAGAAATAATTTTTACTTATCGAAAAAAAATATTTAGATTGTAATTTGTACTTTGTGTACTTAGTGGTGTGGTAGACCAGTGTCTCTAAATATTACATTTTTGTGTTGTTTATTTAGTTTTATGAAGTTAACATTTTTAAATAAACGGGTAAATGGTTAAGCGAGGGTGGTTTCACCAGGTGTTAAATGGAGTGGCTTGGGTTGGTAAGCGGGTAAATGGAGTGAATGAATGGTTCTTAGGTGTTGCTTAGGCCAACCCGACTGACCGTTTAAATTAGGCGTGTTAAACGTCGTGTGTTACCCGTTTAAGCGGTTCGTATGATGTTCGATTTTCTGCAGTTTATTAAGCGTGTGGTGCGGGTTTTATGTTTTCACCGTCACCGTTTAACGTATGGATTTAACCCGACCTAACCGTTTGACACCCCTACTCCCATGACGTGAGGCGCATCGGTGCCACATTTGCCTTACTAGGATGGTAATGCAAGTGAAATCATAATCCTCTGAATCTCCCGTCCATTTGTGACGCCTTTCGTGTTGAGGTCTATTTATTATGAAAATACTTGGACTTTTGTGGTCTGGAATACTTTGAATTGTTCACCATAGATAGATGCCGGATCTTCAAGGCAAAGACTATAACTGCCAACTCCATGTCATGTGTGGGGTAATTAGCTCATGCTTCTTTAGGCACCTGAGCCACGCCTTTGCCTCTAAATTGTATCAAACACATCCCGGTCAGATCCTTGCGGCATTGCAGTACACTGTGTATACTTGTCCCATTTCCGGGACTATCAGGATAGGGGCTGACGTAAGCCTTCTTTTCAATTCCTGGAATGTCTTCTCACATTGGTCATTCCACTCAAACTTGGCCTCTTTCTAGGTCAATCTCGTCATAGGTGCAACTAGTTAGGAGAAATCCTTAATAAATCTCCGGTAGTTACCTACGATCTAGCGTATCTTGAAGGCCGACTCCGCCTCTCCCAACTCTGCTTGCACGTACCTTCTTAGGGTCCTTATTGCAGAAGCTATCACTACATGTCCCAAGAATTTCACCTCAGTAAACCAAAAAACTTGGCATATAACTGATGTTCTCTGAGGTTTTGGAGAACAATTCTCAAATGATCCTCATGCTCCTCCTCTGTCTTGGAGTAGATCAAGATGTTGTCAGACTACCCTGCCCAGTCTAAATAGGATTGGAACACCCTATGCATGAGATCCATGAATGCTGCTGGCGCATTCATTAATTCGAAAGGCATCACTGTGAACTCAAAATGCATGTATCGCGTCCTGAACGTTGTCTTAGGGATATTAGCCTCCCTAATTCTCAATTGATGATAACTAGTACGCAGATCTATCTTGGAGTAGACCTGCGCCCCTTTAAGATGATCAAATAAATCATCAATCCTCGACAAAGGATACTGATTCTTGATCGTAACCCTATTCAACTATCGGTAGTCAATGCACAGTCGAAGGGTCTTGTCCTTTTTCTTAGCAAACATAATTGGAGCGCCCCAAGGTGAAGTGCTCGGTATAATGAAACCCTTATCCAACAATTCTTGTATCTGGACCTTGAGTTCCTGCAACTCAACTGGCGCCATCCTATGCGAAGTAATAGAAATGGGCGACGTACTAGCGTGTACCTCGATGATAAAGTCTACATCCCTCAGCGGGGGTAATCCCGGTAGCTCCTCTAGAAAGACATCTTGGAATTCACAAACTACCCGAGGTAGACTCAAACCCTGTCTCACCTCGTCCTCTAGGGTAAGACTTCAATAGCCATCAGGCCCCATCAGTGCCACTGGGTTGTACACGCTGTGGTAAAGCATTGTGCTTATCTCCTGACACGACATAACCAGTCGCATTGTTGGCGTGGGTAGCTTCTACCGGTCACGTTTATTGGCGGAAGCGGTGTGCTAAATTAAGTCCGGATAAACAATAAAAATTGGAATATCCATGACAGCCAGATTGCGGTGATGGATCAGGATCTTGAGCTCACACAATCCGTATGTTCAGATCAACCTTTCTGCTGGTTCTGGGAAAAGCACATGAGCTGCTTTCAGGTCTTGGCCTCTATGTTCTTTCTTGAATTGCTGGCGATGAATAGATCGTGCCAGAATCAAGCCGAGTATCTTTAGAAACGATGTGACATCTTATGCCTCAAAAGGCTGATCTGATGGTTGGTGTGTGTAGCGAATCTTTGGATTCCTGTCGGTCTGTTGGGCATGCGTCTACGACCTGATATGTAGAAATTGTCGTGAAATATCTTAAATAATGGTGGCATTGTGGCACCACTGAGCGATCTTTGTCATTACTGTTGTGGTGGGATGAGAGATAGCTTGTTATATCTCTTGATGATTGGTTGTGGTGTCCATATTTCAAGGACCGCGCTGCGGGGCGTCACCGTCTCTCAGTCATCCGGTGGTATTGCTGGAAACATCTACGCAGGCTGGCCTGAACCCATTTGGCCTTGGCGGATCATTCACGAACCTTGTCTGAGTCCTCGATCAGAGCAGAAGTCCTCTCTTATCTTTAAGACCGGGAAGAAAAGCTGAGTTCTCTTCAATCTTTCCATAACACCCGTATCTGGGATTATATTTTTCAATCATCCATCTCTTTCTGGTAAACCATGTTGTCACCATTATAGTGCATCATCTTGTGGAAGAAGTCACAATCTTGTTGGATTGGTTAATTGAGGATAAATATCGAAACTTTATTTACTTTGAGTTATTATTTTATTATTTAAAAATGTCATCAGACAAAGCGAATGATTAGAACGAAAAACAGTAGTTAATATTCTTGTGTTGATTCCTGTCTTAAATCTCAACTCTAAACCTTGGCGTATCTGTGAATCTTTGGGAAGAGCTTGTCATGGAAGAAATTAAATCTCCCAGTGTTGTATGCAGTTATGTTAAAAAAAATGCACTATGGGTACTTATAATAAAGTATTATATATTTGGTATAAATTGAGCCAACATGAGTACCTAAGTGTTAATGAATATTGATTAAATGATTATATGGCTAAAAAGCCAAAATGCAAATATTATATGCTAAATGAGAATTGATTAGACCCGAAAATTAACCCAAGTGTAAAGGGCAATTTAGGAAATTTGAAAAAAATGAGGACCTAAGCGTCAATTGTAAATAAGTTTATATGTCTAAGTGTAACTATGGGGATTGAAGTTCAAATAAAATGAAATGTGGGCTATATAGTAAATTGGGAGAACTTAACCCCTAGTAGGTTTTAGTAAGCAGAAACAGGCTTTAAGGAAACAAAGACTTGAAGACAGGAAATGAAATTTGTGTGTGTAGGCGAAACATGGCCTTACACTTAAAGGGGATTTAAAGACCAAAAATGGTCTAAGGGAGTTCATTTAGAGCAAATCCTGTTTTGGAGAGAAAGAGAGGAGAAAAGGGGGAGAAAAGGCTAGGGCTTGGGAAAGATCAAATTCTAGGTGAGATTTCTTCCCACTTCTTGCTTCTAAGAGATCAAGCAACTTAGAAGTGGAGATTTAGAATGGGTCAATAAAACAAAACTACTTCATCTTTTGTGATTTTGATTTTTGGAAAAAGCCATAGCAAGAAAAGAGGTTTTTTATTGATGCTAAACACTTTTGGAGTTGCATTTAGGTGATTCATGGTGGGTTTTTAGAGTGTAAGATGGTTTTGAGGAGGTTGTTAAAGAAAATGGGTGAATCGTAATCTTGCCATTCTGGGCAATCCCGCAAAGTGGTACCGGTACCCAAACAAGGGTGGTACCGATACCCATATGCAGAGGCAAATGGTATCGGTACCAAGGAACAAAATATCGGTAATTATGGATATATCGGTACTTGGATTTTACGGAAATATCGGAAATATCGGAAAATATCGGTGGATATTTTGACAAAAATATCGGTAATGCAAAAATTAACAAAAATACTTTGGGAATTGATGGAAATATTTTGTTGAACTATAAAAAATACATAATAAACAAATATCTGGCTTGTTGAAGATGATATTCATTATAATTTATCGAGAAATTACATCACTTTGTGAGTCATTTAAAACCAAAATGAAGACCGATGTGACTCCATTACTTTATTTGTGAAGGATCCCATCTTGATGAAGACAATATTCATACCAAGACATGGTGTTGCAATAATATGGTGTAACTGAACATGCCATGCATAATATGTTGACTCCTACAACCTCTCGTGGATAGAAGTCGGGGTTCACCCACATACTCGTTTGAAATCCTTGTTGCATTTGATATGAAATTTGGAATGACATAAGTGGATCATGAGGATAGTTAACCATTTCATATTCTTTACCAATGAAACCTGAAGGATTTGAAGAAAGCTGACCATAACTCATTGAATAAGGAAGAAATATGTTACCCTTATTCGATGAATCACTTAGTGAGTTCAATACTCATGGACTCAAAGCGCCAAAATGAATCCTCATTGTATGGTGTCATCCTTAGTTATCTTCCTCCATGTGGCTTTCAATGGCTCCCGATACTTGGCCGACTCTTCTAGACTGTGGTCTTCATCTTGTAATATGAGTGAAATCATCTTCACCGGTGAATGGGCTCAATGGATATTGACTTTGTTGTGGATCTGCAATATCCCACCATCATTTCCAGTATCACTACCATCATTGATCCCCTCTCCTCTTGAGCCATCATAACCTGTAGTAGAAGTACCAACAAAACTTGGTCTACTACTATGTTCAACACTTGAATCAAAAGAGGGTCGAGAAGTAATAGCGGGTTGAAATGAGTCCCTCGTGTCTTGACTAAAACTTTCACTATGAACTTCTTCAGATAAAACTCGCTCAACATTAACACCTGCTTCTCGAACATGTGCAGCAATTCGTGGATCAGGATTTCCATCTTCATCATTTTAAATGGAGACGTCTAACCCATTGAAATAGTTGATTCTCTTTTTCTTCACCAAACTCAACTGAAATTTCAATTAATTCGAAAAATTATTTTCGGCAACTTTATCGGTCTCTGCCTCCATATCACGGATCTTTAGTTTCATGTTGTAATAACAAAAAACCAATTGTTGGAGCCTAGGATAAGCAAGCCGATTTATTTGTTTGGTATGAATTAGAGCAAATGTGCTCCAATTTCTTTCACAAGCTGAAGATGATGCGGTTTGGGAAAGAACCTTTAGACGAAACTCCTTAATGTTGGAGCGTGATTTCCATATACAAAAACCACCATTCGGTGCAATAAAAATTATATATTCAATATATAATAATAAAATAGTTATAAATTTTACTTATAATGAGAATTAACACTCACCAGGAACCATTTTTGATCTTGACGCCATTCTTTGATCACCCGAATCATTTTTTTGCATCACGGAATAGTATAGTGTGATTCAAAATGTCGAAAAATCTAAAATAAAAAAATTAATCGAAGAAATTGGATAATTAATTAGAATTAGAAACTCATTGAATTTATCTCGTTTCCAAGGCCTTCGACGTGGGATCTAATTTAGAAAAAACTTCATGAACGGCTTGAAGTAGCTCGGGGTTAAAACCCGACTCAGTGCATTATTGAAATTTTGGATTTAGATAGTATCTTTGCAATAGTCGTGAGGAATTGAGTATGCGATAATACTATAAACATAAAATTATTAAATGTTGAACATCGGCGAGGATATTAATTAGTTACCTGTTGCATGAAGGATGCTTAGAGTTCTATGTCCCAACGATCGCTGATTATAAGTTTCACCCACTCGCAGCTTTGGTCACGTCCCCAAATTTGCCTTACGTCAATAGAATCGACTTCATTGAACCAAAATGACATGGTTGGGACGACTTCTGAATCAATAATGCGAAACATTGTATATAGGGCCTCATAGATGGACCTCTTACTCACCTTCTCCCTGATATTGATGGTTAAACATGAAAGTCTTTTCGACCTCACATGCCCGACTCTGATCGGCTAAACGTAGAGATGACCATTTTATTACTAATAAGACTTTCTTGAGTCAACGCTCTTTTTAGAAAATGTCGAGGAGCTGATATAGTTTGTTGCAAATCTTATTGCTCGGGATATACGATATTTCCACCGCCTGTCGCATTTTTGCAAGCAACCAACCATGATTGTAAAATGGAAGTTGGTTCGGCCATTCCCGATCAAGCGAGCAACACTATCCCTTTTACCAATGTCTTCAAACATTAAATCAATGCAATGTCTTTGCACATGGAGTCCATGAGATTGTATTTCTTCATCAACAACTTTCCCGTTTTCACAAATGTTAATCCATTATCTGTTACAATTTGAACCACATTTGCTTCTCCAACTTCCTTGATAACGTCCTTCAACAAGCCATATATGTATTTGTTGTCTTAAATCTTATCTGACGCATCAATAGATTTGAGGAAAATTGTGCTTCCTTTTGAATAAACCATGAAATTAATTATGCTCAATTTAGTTGGCCCGGTCCATCCATCACATAATTGTACATCCATATGTCTCCCATTTCTCCCTTTGTAAGACAGCATAAGCTTCCTTTGTCTTTATCTCCATTTCAAGTACTTGCTTTTGATTTCATACGGAGATGGTGGTTGATGCCATCCCACCATATAATAATTCAAGGAAAGGCTGGTTATTAAAAACATATTTCTATGGAGATAATAATGTCATTATTAAAACTCTATTTCATATGGAGATCATAATGTAAAACATATTATATAATTGAATGAAACACCTTGTTGTGCACGAAAATCACATGGTGTGAGTCCGGCTTTTTGGCGGAGACACTTTCATATGAAAGAGCACAATTAACCATCCATTGTTTCATGATTGAATTCACATTTGAACATATTTTTAGGCTTTTTTGTTTGCGGTCGAAAGACTTGTATAATGATGGTGCAATTAGGCGGTGATGGATCAGGTATGTCGAACACTTTGGCCAGTCTTTGTATCGTCTTGATGGACCGCCTGGTTGAAGACTCGTGTAACCTCCCAAAATACTAACAGAATTTTTATAATAAAAATTATTATATATTAGAATTGGGTATTTTAGGAATTGTTAGATAAATATTGATTAAATGATTATTGAATCAGGAAATAAACCAAGTGAAAAAAGGAGAAAATATGGAAATTGTAAAATGGGGACCTAAGGGTCAATTGTAAGTAGGATTTATATGTCTACAAGTAAAATTAGGAGAAATAAATGAGTAAAGGAAAATATTAGGAGACTTAAATGGCAGAATAATAGAAATGGAGAGACCTAAATATAAAGAAATAAAGAAAAGAAGAAAAAAAAATCAAGGAGGACATGGCATGTAGGAAAAGAGGAGGAAACTTCATGCTTTTTAAAGAATGCGATTAAGGGTGATCGATAAAAAGGAAAGCAGGAGAAAGATGAGATATTTTGAGTGAAGCTCTCACTTACTCTAGATTCCCAATGAAAGGACCGTAGGTCTCGACAGAAAACAGAGGAAAATCCTTCCTATTGATAACTAGGTACACCATTTTGAAGATGTACTTAAACATTGGTGTCACATTCTTTGGGATTGTCTGTGTGTTGTATATTTATTTAGCATTCACAGTTTAGTGTACATGTACGTGCACGAGTAGTGATCTGATTTTGGGTACGAAGTAGAGGAATTTGGTAGTGAGTCCTTCTAGTGCGTGTAGCCACATCAATGGACTTGATGTTAGGCTTTAGTTTCTCGATTTGGACCTCTGTAGACAGTTATGGTCCTTTACCAGTCGGCTGGTAGATACGGTGGTCGAGTTCATCAGTTCGGGTCAGCTAGCCGGACCTCAGAACGGGTTTTTGGGTCAGAAATAAAGAGAATTTGTTAGTGAGTCCTTCTAGTAAATTGTATCCACATCAATTAACTTGATGTTTGGATTTTGAATTTCTCGATTTGGACCTCTGAGCCCGAGTTATGGTAAACTGGGGTCGAAGAATTTCGGTAGAATCCCGGTCGGTCGGTTCGGTCCAGGTTCGGGTCTAGCCGGACCTTAGAACGGGTTTGAGTCAAAAATAAAAGGGTGGCGTAAGTCCTCTGGTAAGTGTAGTATCAATGAAATTGATGTTAGATGTTTAATTCTGGTCGGACCCTGTAGACAAGTTATGGTCTTTTTTTACTGCGAGCGGTCAAATGGGGCGAGGAATTCGGCCCATATGGGTCGTCTAGCGAGGAGAATCGTATGCCTCATCTGCCGCGAGAGGTCGAGCGGGCCTCATGTAATGTGAGTCAGCCAGACCTCATCTGGCTAAGTCGATGGGCCTCGTCTGTGAAACTTCATTTCGTCGAGTTCGTGACAGTGGGTTTGTTATGTGTTATGGAACCTGGGTGCAGCTGTCCAGTGTTGGGTGTTCTTGGACTCTTTGAGCTCATTGAGTCCAAGAATTCGTGTATGCCTGAGGAGGATAGAATATGTCAGACCAGCCCTTGCGAGGTCGGAACTCGATCCGGTCAGCTCAAATTTGGGTGTGAAATATGACCTCGACCGGAAGATTCTGTCGCCGTCGAACTCAGGTCGGTGTTCTTGAACTCTATGGAAAGCTCATTAAGTCAAGAATTCATTCATATGCCTAAGGAGGATAGAATATGTCCAGACCGAGGTATCGGACCAGTTCTTGGTCAGTCAGCTGGGTCGGTCAGCTCAGGCGATGTGACTCACGTATGACCTCGACCCGGAAGGTCGCCAACTCCTTAGATCGAATGGAACCGGGTGTTCTTGGACTCTATGAAAAGCTCATTGAGTCAAAAATTCGTTCATGACTTAGGAGGGATAGAATATGTCGGGCCGAGGTGTCGGAGTTTACCGAGGTGGTCATTCGGTCGATCCAACTTCGTTTGGAGTGTGACTACGTATGACCTCGACTTCGGAAGGTCATAACTCCTTACGTCCGAACTCGTTTGGTGTTCTTAGACTCTATGGAAATCCATTGGAGTCAAGAATCCATCTATATATAGCTTGTTGAAATTGGAACTCATATTAAACTCAGAAAATCAATCCTAACCATCTACTAGTACACCACGAATAATATTGTTCTTTGTGGTTTTGGAATAGGGAGGCCGACGAGAGAAGAAGCCTGGCGAATTGAGATTCCAAGGATTGGAATCAAAGTGCAAGAATTTTGGGTTTGTTCCTGCCGACTCTATTCTCATTTCAAGTCTGCATGGTTGTTCTCGACTCTATTCTTAAGTTCAAGTATTTTGGTAGTTCTACTGATAACTATGAAATGAATACATGAATAGTACATGAAATAGTACATAAGCTTGAGTATATCTTTGTAAAGATGATACGAAAGTGAATATGGAGATCGAAATGTGATAATTGATAATCGAATGAATGCGGCGGAGTAATGGGCCGGGATTCATCAAGCGAATCCGTCATAAATGTAAATTGAATGATATATTGAATGAAGCGACTGTGGGATGCAATCGGCATCGCGAATCCGCGAGGCTTTCCGGTATTAATGTCGCAAAGGCGGGATGCGCAATCGGCATCCGTCGTATGACATTTAATTGACTTACATGTCGAGGTGCACAAAGCGGCGTCGTCATGATGGGAGACCGGAAATGTTAAATGTAAGCACATTCTGAGAATGATAATAAGGGGCGGGGATTCATCAAGCGAAATCCGTCAGAGAAGTAGCGAATTTGAAATTGCCGAATGATAATAAAGTAGGGATTGTTAAGCGGAATCAAGTAAAAGCGTGAATTAAATAGTCAGGTGAAATAACCAACATTGTGATACCAAGCAGGATTTTTATGTATATGCCCAAATCTCACTTAAATTGAATTGTGAAATGGATGTTGCATTATGAAATTGTATGATGTGATTTGGTAAATGATTTAGAAATTGAAAGCTTATCACGAAAATAAATAGCAGCAGTATATGTTGAATTAATAGGCATGATTTAATGTTAAATGCATCTTGACTACGATGAATATTGATAGAGCGTATGAACCACTAAGCATGAAAATGTAGCGTATGGATTTAATATGCGCGGGTTTCGGAGGTAGACAAGAAGGGGAAACACAAAGATCGTCTGTTGTGAAGTCATAGAGAGAGTCTGACCGTATAAGTATATACTCCGTCATTTGCATATCATCTCTTTTGAGCAGAGTGGGTATTTTGTAAGCAAAAGGGTTAAACCACAGACCTTGATTTTTTGTATATCATTTTGAAAGGGCATAGAATGCCTTTCTTTGCGTAAATGTATTTTGTTAATGTTTATGGGCTACCGGTGCTTTGAAATTTGTAAATGATTATGGGCTTGCCAGCGAAGCAACCTGTTAAACAAATTAATTAAGCGTTTAAATAAGATAAATAAAAAGCGTCGAGATCGCCGACTCTGTTCGAATCGCCATTACGGGTCGGAGTAGGGGATTCGGTGCGACACTTTGAAAAAGAAAACTTAATAAAATGTAAATAAAAGAAATTAACCGAGCGTCCCCGGGGTTTCAGTTCGGACTCGCCAATCGGAGTGGGCAGGGCTCGAGGTCGCTACAGCTCGCCTATTGCAGTGCATAAAAAATAAAATCAACTTACATTGTTGCAGCCATAATTATGTAAAAAATGAATTAGGTATAAATATTTACCTATTTTTCTTTTGCCTCTCATAAATCACACTTGTCGATCTCTGTTCATTCATTAGATTTTGATCAAAATAACGCACCATAGATCTTCTGTCTCGCTCATCGAGGTGCATGTCAACCGGATATGCATATCCTCATCGCTACTCCTCCTCATCATCATCAATGAGGCTTGTGATGTTTTCACTCCCATTGTGCCTCGTAATTGATTTCAGTTCTTTGTGCTCATTTCTTTTTTTCGCTTGCTTCTTATTTTATGTTAAAGTTCTTCCGTTTCTTGTTTTACTTATGTGACACATTTGGACACTTCTTAGTATTTGAATGGGGATCAGTACGTGACGGATGAAACTTTAGCGATAATTCCACCACTTTTATGTAAAACCACAATAATTACAAATTGTTCCATTTTTATGTCCCTCAAAGGTCTTAATACCTCATGTAGGATCAACCTCCCTTCCACTAGCCATTTTATAAACACATGTGATTTTATTGAAAATAAAATTCAAATAAGTGTAGTCTTTGTATATATTCATTATAATAACATTATATATATGTAATTTAACATAAAAGAAAGTAAGACCTAAGTTTCTAACATGATATCTAGCTTAATAATATCATTAGATGTCTAAGATTTAAATTTCTAACATTAAATATGTCTAGATCTAAGTTTCAAACATTATATATAAGTATAACTAAAATTAATGTAAGTAATATGTTTCAAGTACTAAATAGTAGGATGTTTAATATTTAAGTTTCAAACATTATAAAAATTATAATTAAAAATGTTTCAAACATTATATAACTTCATAAGATTATAGTAAATAACTAAGTTTGAAGTAGTATATAACTAAAATAACTATTAAGTAAATAAATAATATAATTAATTAACTAAATATTATATTATCAAATGAAATAATAAAACTATAAGTATAAAAAATAGATTATAGTATAAAAATGTTTCAAGCATTATATAACTAAAGTAACTATTAACTAAATAAATAATATAATTAATTAACTAAAAAATTCATATTATCAAATGAAACTATAATAAAACTATAGTATAAAAAATAGATTATAGTATAAAAATGTTTGAAACATTATATAACTAAAGTAACTATTAACTAAATAATATAATTAATTACTTCTAAAAGTATGTTATCAAATGAAACATAAACAAAACAGTATAAAAATAAGATTATAGTATAAAAATGTTTCAAACATTATATAACTAAAAATAAGATTATAATGTAAATAACTAAGTTTGAAGCATTATATAACTAAAATAACTATAAGTAAATAAATAATATAATTAATTAACTAAAAATTATATTATCAAGTAAACTATAATAAAACTATAGTATAAAAATAAGATTATAGTATAAAAATATTTTGAAACATTATATAACTAAAATAACTATTAACTAAATAAAATAATATAATTAATTAACTAAAATTATATTATCAAATGAAACTATAATAAAACTATACTATAAAATAAGATTATAGTAACGTATAAAAATGTTTGAAACATTATATAACTAAAATAACTATTAACTAAATAAATAATATAATTAATTAACTAAAAAATTATATTATCAAATGAAATAATAAAACTATAGTATAAAAAATAAGATTATAGTATAAAAATGTTTCAAAGATTATATAACTAAAATAAGATTATAGTAAATAACTAGAAGTTTGAAACATTATATAACTAAAATAACTATTAAACAAGCAATAATATAATTAATTAACTAAAATTATATTATCCAAATAAAACTATAATTATACGAAATAAGATTATAGTATAAAAATGTTTGAAGCATTATATAACTAAAATAACTATTAACTAAATAAATATTATAATTAATTAACAAAATTATATATTATCAATGAAATTAAATAAAACTATAGTATAAATAGATTATAGTATAAAAATGTTTCAAACATTATATAACTAAAACAAGATAGTAAATAACTAAGTTTGAAACATTATATAACTAAAATAACTATTAACTAAATAACTAATATATTAATTAACTAAAAATTATACTATAGTATCAAATTATAAAATAAAATAAAACTATAGTATAAAAATATTTATTATAAACTACTTCAATACCAAAAATAAAACTAAATAAAATATACATAAAAACAAAATTAATGAACAAAAGAGACATACCTTAATTCACAAATATCTTCCAAAAAATTAGGGATAGAACTCTAAAAGAAAATTATTTGAGAATTGAAATGGAGCTTAGATGATATTGGATGGATGGGTTTGTAATGAAAGTGTAATTTTAGAGGTATTTATAGAATTTTTTGGAGTCAAAATAGCCATTGGATTGTCAAAAAACCGCTGTGATTTATTTTTAACCGTTGGATCATCATATATAAATTAGAAATTATTCTGGACCGTTAGATCAAGCTTCAGATTTAAAATCAATCGTTGGATCAAAAATATAGCCGTTGAATTTTTTTAAGACGGATGAAATGCGGACCGTCATATCAAAAACGAAAAAACTATCAAGATTGGGACGAAATTCGAAAAAATTGTCGAGGATTCTTTGAATTATCGCCGATCATCGGCCAGAAAATATCAAAACCAGCGTGCCTCGGCTGGCGTATATCGATTCTTAGAAAAATCGGCAAAAAATATGATTTTCAGAAATCGTAGCATCTGCGATTTTCTTCGATTTTTACTTTCGATTTTTCAAAATCGTTTCCAACTAACCAATCGATTTTCACCAAAAAATCGGCCGAAAAAAAAGATTTTTTAGTCCTTGATTGGTACGATCAAAGGTGAATGCCGTACCACTCACTAGAAACGAGAGGTTGAAATGCAAGTCTGCCGTCCAGAGTAGTGCCGTATCCTTGCTTCGGCCGACCACGATTTTTGTACCTTGCATTGTTAGTCCCATATTCGTACAACGATTGTTTAGGACCTAATAAATGACTATTAAGGGGTTAGAATGAAACTTAAGTGGCAGTATCGTCTGCCGGCTAGTACTTGACAATATTCGTTAAGTGTGAGTAGTGTTAATTTACTAAATGTGATGTGTGTGATTTGCTAGGGACCGGTGAAGATCACCTAACCTAGGACCGAGATTAAAGACAAGGCAAAAAGAAAGAGATAGATTGATTTGTTCTCTTCTCTATTCTGTTAAGATTTGAAATGTTTGTTCTAAATGTATAAAGAAAAACATATTGATTTGTTTTAATTGATTTGAGAAGGCGATTGATTGTGAAATGTTTGCATATGAAAATTACATGACTATTGAAAATGGTACATTTATACAAATGTACATATTGTCTTGTAGTTGGCTATCGCGAAGCCCTTAATAGGATGTGCTTGGATTTAGTCGCATTAGGGATAGATTGGTATACCAATAAGGGTCTAATTAGTAGTACTGTGAACAAATGTATTGATGTGTCACTCCGATCAAATATCGGTAGTGTTCACGAATTGATTTTTAATAACCAATCATCGGCCAGCCCGAGGCAAGGCGTGTTATAAAACAAATGTTTTATATGAAACTACCTTGGGGTGATGCGGTGATTCCGATATCACGTATCACAGAAAACACGAGGTTAAAGATTCGTTAAAGGCGGGAATTGAATTGATTTGAGATTGTTGACATATTGAAATTGAAAAGCATGATTGCAGAGTGAAATGAAAAGAGCATTAATAAAATTCATGATTTGGTTATAAAATGATTTATTGCATATGAAAGTGTATATTTGGGATGATTAATGAACCATAAATGATTGTATGAAATAAGTATATGTATTGTATTGACGGTGATCATCAAAAAGATTTGAAAGTTTTGTTGTTTAGTAAGGCTATGATTTGACTTAAACTAAAAAACGAGAAGAATGAAGTGTACTTGAACCATTAAACATGAAAATGCTTAGTATTGTTTATCAATGTGTGCAGTGCAGTGAGCAGAGACAAAGGCAAGATCGAGGGCGTCGAGTCATAAAGAAAGAATTACGGAATATGCTCCGACATATGCATTCTCCATTGTTTTGAACATTGATATTTTGTAAAAAATATTTGAACTCTGAACATCTATTTTGTAAATCATTTTGAAAAGGCATGGAATGCATTCATTGTAAATGTATTTTGTTAAATGTAAATGTTTATGGACCTATCGAATTGAAATCGCTTCCGCACATATTTGAAAGTGTTTATACGAAATGGAATGTCGGCCTAAACAATTATTTTGTTTTCGTATATGTTTTGGTAAATGAACTCGGCTAGCAACTCGGGCTCGGTTCAGATCCGTCAATTAGGTTGGGCCGGGAATGGGGTGCTACACAAGTTCTTGGAGGTCTTGACCTAATCCCACCATACCTGGGATTCACCCTTTAGCTGAAATGCCTCTAGTCTGATTCGTGTAGTATCGAGGTGATTTCTATAGCCTCTAAAACTTTTTCAACCTATCGGAACCAATGGTCAGCTACCATTGGATCCCCCCCTCCCATGAATGTTGGGGGATGATGTGCTTTAAACCTTTGGAAGTTACTCGACCCTCCACGAGGCCACAGCTACACTGCTGCAATGGTGACAACGTCGGCGCCCATAACCTTATAAAGCCACGTTGGTAAAAACGAGGTGGTGGTTGACTATTGCCCCTTTGTGACCTACATGTCCTGTCTTCGGCTTGCCATCACACGTGTCGATTAGCAAGATGAGATTTTTCCTTATTTCGTGGTGGTGCATAATGCGAACACTAGTAATGTCGGTTCACGGACTATCATGCTCATTTATTTTTAGAACCCCCTAAAGTTTGTTCTCTAACCTAGTGTTCTTCATTTCTATATATACAACCTATCATACATATAATCCCACACAATATGCTAACACACATTATGTAACACAATCATCACACAACGATTCCTGAGAATTCACAATAGTACTTTGATACCAAGCTATGGCGTTGATATCGGACATCGAGCCTAGACATTCATAACCTAAATACGTTCCTGCTGGCATGTCACAAGCCCATGCCCACACCAGTACTAGGTAGTGTATCTGCAGCTCGATACCAAGCTATGACACCCTAAAACCACGAGGTCCCGTTGATAACACGAATCAGAATATCTTTGTAGTATCACATATCTTGATACCACCATATCGCTTTCCATTCACGGGATCCATTCATGCATATATATTTTAGAAAAATATGCAATTTATCAAAGCAGGTTCATAAGAGTTCAAGTTACAACTCTCTTTATATACAAATATTACATGTAAAATCTGGTTTTTTTTACAAAAAAGTTTCTCAAAGCCATAGTTCGGCTTTCTTCACACCTCTGATCTTGGATGAGGAGTTCGATTGCCTATACATAACTTTCGCGAAAGGGGTCCCACGGCAGGTGGCAATACCTAGTAAGATAACTCTCTTGCAAAGTGCTCCCCACGCCTAAGTGCACACATACAATGCCGTATTCACCTGATAACTACCACATGGCACATTAAGGAAGAAGACTGCCCGATTCTGGTGGAGATACATGTCATGCCATGAAAGATGAGATGCGACTCATCATGTATAATGCGCGAAGTCCTCCATAGGCTTTCTCTCTCACACAAATCGTAATGTAAAAAACACTTCGTCATTCTAGATGACATATAATGATCATTTTCAAAACAAATTTCATTTGTTTATAAATCAAAATCTTTTTGGATGATACATCACAATGATCATTTTATATTCAAAATCCATGCGCCTTTTTGTAGGTAGCGGATTTTTGGTGTCTTTTCGCGGGCTCTGCACACCCAGACACTTTTACGACCTTTCATTGCTAGGGACTATGTCGGACCATAATTAGTCGATTTTTCATCCGATGAGGGGATCTATCCCTTCTTGCTGATACTTGGCACATATTTCCTGTTTCATGCAACCGTGCGACTCTATTGGACATTGTCCCATTTAAGAGCTCACTTGACGAACCTCAAGCAGTGTCGGTTACCAACCATGCACACACACCCAACTCAATGCGATACCCCGTGCGCTATACAATGCAAAAATACCCTTTGCATGTTAGCTCATGTTACATTTATAATACACTACATGGAACAATTTATAAACTGTACTTTATGCCAAGTACCATGGATAATTATAACAAAAACATATAATTTACATCAATTTATGCTAATATATATAACACCAATATATCAACATATTTACAACATATTTAGCATGTTATAAAATTTCCTACAATAACACACAAAAATAGTCCACACAAACTAGCCATTCCCGACCATAAATCCGGCCATACTCGACCTTGGAAATAATCCGGACTCAGTCTAGAAATTTTAGCTTTTGTTTTATTTATTTTTACAACTTTTAAGACTGTCATTAACGGCTATAAATTCAGCCATGAAACAGTCCTCAAACAACTGTTTTGAAAAGCAGTCACAACGTCTGAAAACTCAGTCCCATGGTTGGGTTGAACCATACGGTCATTTACGACCCTTAGATTAGGAGGAACCAGTGTAGGAGAAACCCTACCTCTTTTTGTTTTTTTGGCACCTACTCGTAGCTCGCGGCGAGTAGACGAACTTTAATTCTTAGCCTATCGACTTCCGACCGTTGGAACATCGGGAATTGGAGCCCTTTCCCTTTTTTTCCTTCTTTCCCAAGCATGTATTTTTTCTCCTCCTCTCTTTTGTTTTCCTCTCATTTATTTTCTTTCTTCATTTCATTTCTTTTTTCTCTTTTCTTTTATATTTCTCTTTTCCTTTCTTTTTTTTTTCTCCTTTCTTTTCTTTTCCTTCCCTTCGCTAAATTCTTTCTTTCTTCTCTCCTAAGCTATTCCTTGGTTTGATCCAAGTGAGAGAAACTTAAAGCTCACTTTCCTCTCACTTTCATGATCTATGTTCCGTATTGCCATGTGTCCATGGACACATGCAGATGGAATGCCACACCACATGACTTTCATACTATGTGCACTCCTCTAAGTTGCTATGTGGCATCCCACATGGTCGTGCAATCTGAACAATCCATAATATATCATCCCGAGCACCCTTGCTAGCAAAAATATGTGAAATTTTGATTGTCTTGGAATCCAACGAAATTTGACTGGGTAACTAGATTTCATAAGACGATTCCAACGGTGAAGTTCGTTTTGTCATATGAGATCTAGAAAATTTAAGGTTTTCAACCTGTACTTAGCGGTAAATTACCGTTTTGCCATTTTTTTAGAAAAATTGCATTTTTCCTGAGTTTTACAGTAAGCAGCCTAGTTGCTACTATGTCTATAGAGGAATTGAGATCGTTTAGTCAAGTTCACGCCAGCATCGGGGCCCGGAGGCAGCGGTGTATTGCCAACCATAGGAGGGGGATAATCTTTGTTTTTATTTTTCCCGTGAAGCGGGTTTGTGGCTGGCCGGACTTAGCTTCCTTGTCCTGTCTTTGGTGGAAATAGTTTTGTACTTCATTGGGCACCTCTGCCCTTGTACATCGAACCTCTTCGGTTATGATGGGTTGTAGTGTGCTAACGTATTCTACTAGTTGGATATTTCGATGGTAGAGATTTGGTTGATTTATGCTGAAACTTGGGGTTGGGAGCCATTTATCTATGTCGGCCCATAACCATTTGTGTTTAAATGGGCTCGAACTCCCTTAAAATGAGCGACAAAGGTTGTTTTGGTTGAAGGTCCGTGTGAGATGCCGTCGGCGGCTCGAGGGTGGATTTGTGACTGTCAGCCAGCGGAACCTCATGAATGTCGGGTAACTCGACCTTATTCGCGAAAATCAGTGGGAGTCTCCCTTTATTAGGGAGCTCTACCCGAAATATAACCTGTCCACAGACCAGTAGCACGGGGGTCCTTTTATGGATAAAAGGAGTAAAAATGGCCACTTGGGCCCCTGCATCAATACTCACAATAATCATATCCCAACCAAATATATATATATATATATATATATATATATATATATCATGGTTCAAGAGTTGATAATTCACTCTTATACAACATATATTAAAAGTTTAAAACATTACAATACGTGTATCCATTAAAATAAAGCAACCGACTTTCTTGAATCGGCCTCCCAGGATGAGCCGTCTCCTCGTCGCTCTGTGCACGAAGGAGAATATATTCCCTCGACGGGGTGAGAAATTTAATGCCCGGTAGTGGAATCACCACTAAATGGGTTACTCCCCACCTAAGTGCATATCTGATGATCAATTTTAAACATGTTGAAACAAATTTGTGATCTACTTGAATGTCTAATGACTGACCCATGTCGAGTCCTCATAGACTCCTCAGGCTTACTTTAAGCCACGTGTAAACATTGACCTGAAACAAAGGTGTTTGTTTAATTGTGAAGACATTCTCGATATAAGTAGTGGGCCAGGCTAGATGGCTATTTGGTAGACTGACCACTCGATGTGTGTATATCAATTGGGCAATGACTTCGATGATTGATATGTTATATGGACTACCCTCGATGTGTAATGGACACACTCGATGAGTATCATTATTAGTCAACCCTCCCGAAACAATTCTCGAGAAACCATCTCATGCACTCACTCACATTGCTACAGGGTCTTACGTCGTATGGAATGCGTGATCTTGATTCGATACAATTTATACAACACATGCAAATATATAACATGATATACATTACATAATTTAATCACACAAACATGTTATGTATTTCACAATCCATTACACGAAATTAGCTCACGTGAGCTAATTAACAACCACGAAACAATTCGGTTGGATTACTGCGACCAAACACATTTTTCTCCTGAAATTTATTTCTTGAATACTATTCATGAGCAGTAAAACCCTTGGGTTCTTGTTCTGGCTTCTACCATCGGTTCCACTTAGTGAACCAGAATTCCCTAACCATTTAGGCCTCATACACGTAAAACATGATTTATGGCATAATTTATACCATTGAGCACCAAAACAGCTCTAGGTCACGGACTGTCAATGAGCTCCTAAAATTTTCAATAATTCGGTCCCAGAGTTTGGGGCCAGATCAGTACTCAGCTTGTTCAGGCCTCAATTCACCCAGAATCATCAGCCAAAACATAAATCGAAAATAAACCAAGTGAGATAAATCCCTACCTCCTGAGTTTGTCGAAACTCCTCAAAGAAAGTAGAGCCCACGCATAAATCATAGCGATAAGAACAACTTTCCTTAACATAGAAGAATTCGAATGATGGGATTAGCTAGAAATCTAGAGAGAAGTAAACCTCTGCTAAAGCACACAAAAAATCATTCTGCATCTATTCTCCTTCTCCCACTTTTTTGGCTTCTAATTTCAATTGTAGGAGATGACACTATGCACCATTTTTGTCTTATTATCATTTAAAACAAGTATATAATGCCATCTATTATTGTCACGAGCTTTGGATTTTGACGTTTGGCCTTCATAGTATCCGTTCCCGCGTCATTTATCTCTTCGTACAACATAAGTAATATGAGTACATGTTATAAGTGACTTCGTCACATCACATGTCATTTCTGACATAGAAACTTCGATCTTATCGAAAAACGTGCAAGTGTGTCTCGGAATTCGGCCAGTCGACGTGATAGCTAGATTTTGCGAGACGATTTTAACTGTGAAATCTGTTTCATCATCCGAAATCTAGAAAAATTTCGGGTTTATTTGCGAAAATGCGATTTTGCCCTTTTTCCATAAATGCGGAATTTTAAGGGTCTCCTCCGGGTTCTCCTAACCGGCTGATGCGAATCGGTCCTGCGTTCTGGGTTTGTTTTAGCAGTGGAGCTTGTACTTTACCGTCGATGCAATGACCGATATGCCCCTCATCTCACGAACTTTGTAAACGGGACGAAGGTGGTGGGTTGGTGTAGAATTGGAAGGCTAGATTGCATCAGACGGTTGCTCGAGATCAACGCGAGAAGAGGGCTATCCGCGAGCTTTTTGTCTGAAAACTGCGGGAGTTAGGCTCTAGCCCTTTCCTTAAATAGTGTACGTCATCCGTGCATTCTTTAAAACTATTAAGGGTGAACTTTTCATTCTTGCTGATCTTATGAAGTCGATCCCGGGTAGTTCTTCACAGGCGGGGTCCGATCAAGAGCCTTAAGCCGAGTTCGCTCAAGGAGCCTTGACTACCTTTGTCCGACTCGATCAATCACCTTTGGCCGTATAAGATCCAAAGCCTGCCCCCCAGGTAGCAAAGAAGAAGAGGAGAAAGAAGGGAGAGAAGATCGGACATGCAAAGCCTACCGACACGGGGTTGGAAAGCTTTGTGGATTAGGTAAATCCAACTCTTCCTATAGAATGGTGTCGTCACTGCCCCGGTTGCTAGTGAGCATTTGAGGGGTGAGTGAGCACGACATGTCGATCTTCTTGTCGGATTTGCGGGTGTAGATATTACAGCGGTGCGAGTGCTCAAGGGGAAACTACCCCTGATTTTGGAGTACTAGCGAAAAACGCCAAAAGTGATCGAGTTTAAATGAAGAGGTTTAGAAAAGCTGTGATTGATTATTCCGGACTCTCCGGAAACGAGCCTTTGCTCTTCGGCTCTAAAGGCGTTGTTCGGGATGCTATCGAGGAGTCTTGCGCATCACTTAGAGGATGGGACTCATCGAAGGACCTCGGCCCGATATTAAAGGTCATGAGCGGTGGTTCAGCTTCCTTGTCTAGTCTTTGGTGAAGTAGTTTTTGTACTTCACTAAGGCACCTCCCGCCCTTGTACATCCGAACCTCTTCCGGATTATGATGGGTTGTAGTGTGCTAAACGTATTCTACTAGTTGGATATTTCGATGGTAAATTTGTTTGATTTATGCTGAAACTTGGGGTTAGGAGCCATTTATCTATGTCGACCCACATAAGCGATGAGCTTAAAGTCATCTATTTTAATCCATTTTCTGTTTGATTTCATCAGAAAAGGAATAATTAATATGTAAATTATGAAGAAACTCACTAATTTATTATTAGCGAGGAGTGTGAAAGAAGAAAGAAAAAGCGATGAAAAATCACACAGACTGTCGGTGGAGTAAAAATACGAGGAAAATGGCGGAAATGAAAGCGGTTGGTAACAAATGTTGCGGTTTGGGTTTGCATTATCCGGTTATGCGGAGTCGCGACATCGAAGGGAAAATTGAAGGGGAAACTTGATCTTGTGGTCGTGAGGCATTACAATGTAGACAGCGAAGACTAACGGAGACTTAAAAATGATATCAGACAGCATGCGTGATGTCGCGGCGAAGGTCGATGTCGCGACAAGGGATGGAGGCCGTGACAAGAGAAGCACAGGCCGCTATGACGGAGTTTTGAAAGATGAAAGCGATGTGATTTAAGGCATGGCGTCCTTGACGAAGGTGGCGTCGCGACACAGCAACCGATTTAAGGCTGCGAGCCGTAATATGATGTCGCGAAGCGAGATCAGTGGCGACATGAGACTGCTTTCGATTGAAAGGCGCAATTCCATAAAGTGATGTAGCGACAAGGGATTGATGTCGCGACATCGGCTCTCAGATTGAAGGCTGCGGGCTTAAGTGATGTGCGCGACAGAAGATCGATGTTCTGCCGACATAGAATACCGGATCGTACGATTCTGATTCTAAGTTGATGTGAAGCCAAGAGATTGATGTCGCGACATCAGGAATCATCAGTGGAGAGCTTCAAAAACATTAGCTGCTGTCACGACAAGGGATTGAGGTCGCGACATCAGGAACACCAGTTGAAGCCTCCAGAGACTAAAGTTGATGTCGCGACAAGAGATCGATGTCGAAAAGCGTTATTTAAGTTGAGAACGGGGCTGGCGATGCGACAAAGAGATCGATGTCGCGACACTAGGAACAACCAGTTCAAAGCTGTAGAGCCATAAAGTGATGTATTCGCGACAAAGATTGATGTGTGACATCAGGAAATCATCAGTTGAAGGAACTGCGAAGACATGGCGATGTCGACGAGAGATCGATGTCTCGACATCGAGCGAGCGATTAAAACGTGGGCCGTAGAGTGATGTCGCGACAGATTGATGTCGACATCGAAACCATCATTTAAGGTTGCGAGAGAATAAGGTGATGTCGTGACATTGATTCCTTCATCAGCGACATAAGGTGCTTACAAGAAAACAAAGGAAGATCATGACTTCTTGATAAATCTTTGCAACAGGAGTGCAAACCTAGCGATGTGTGACAGGGCTTTGAGTCGCGACACGAGCAATGTATGGGCCGATCCATTGGGAAATCCACAAAGGCGCATTGGAATTGAATGACCCGAGAACCCTATAATCTGGCTGTAGGCTTGGCTCTTGGCGGTATGAAGAATGCGCGGTTCTTTGAAGGCTCTGTATTTTTATTTTTCTTTTCTTTTCTTTAACTTTTTGTTTCGTTTTCTTTCCATTTTTATTTTAGATTAGATTGAGTGTGTATTTCGTTCTAATTTGGATTTGAGCGTTAAATACATGTGGAGATTGAGGCGAATGTAGATGTATATTTCTTAAAATTACATCTCACGGTTGTTCGAATTCAGGACAAATTACGGATTTGAGCACTTGAGTTCCAGATTCTGATGGTTTTCTTGATCAGCAAACGATGTATGATATGTCGGTAATTTAGAAACCCGGCTTCCATTGAATTGACATTGTGTCGGAAAATAATCTTTCTGCCGGTATTTTATTAATAATAGGCGGAGCGGATGTTAAACTTCTTGGTTTTGCGTGTTCTTGGAATTGATCAACCAGTCTACTTGTATCCATGCGAGGTTGTTTGACTCGATTTCGGGAGGCCCTCTTTGGGTGACACAGAGAAGAGCATTCGAGTAGAAAACAATTTCGGGAAGGTATTTGAACCTGAATTTGCTAATCTAATGTGCTCTGTATATTTAAATCAATATATCCTCTTCTCTCTTGTAACCGAGAATGAGTTGAGTGAGTTATATATTTAAGTATACAGAGAGTTCACCTCAATTCGAATAGTGAATTCGATCCCGTGTTAGCAAGAATCTGATCAAGGAAAGAATAATCTATTCTAATTTTGAGGTAGAGGAACCCCCGATATAGTCACGGCCTCGGCAATGACTAAATTGAAGAGCCTTCAGTGCATGATCCATGTTGTGGGTATGAGTATTGAGAAAGAAAAATACCGAAACGAGGCTACTAGTTTTAAAAGTAGTTATTTCACCCTGCGTGTTCGAGGAGAAAGCAGTTAAGGTGAGATGATGGCTTGGGTGGCTTGGAGAGATCGGTCACACTTTATTAATCCTTGGACTAGTTTTAAAAGATCTGTAGTTCGAAAACCAAGATCTGCGATCTGAGGCGTAAAATTGATTCTTCAATGGCGATTATTGATGTTTTCTTTAGAGATAGCAGTTAAAATCTAAATTTGTTATTTTGATATTTAAATATTCAATTCATTTATTGTTTATTCATTTTCTTTACATCATTCATTTCAGAAAACTTTCAAAGCAAAATCTCACTATCGTATTATCGATCGAATGGTATGGAGCTTAAGTAGTTGAAATTAGTTGATTGAAAAAGTGCTTGAGATCTACGTGGGATCGATATCTGGATAAATCCATTTTATTACTTGTCATTTGTGCACTGCGGTATCTTTGGATCAAAACCACACAGAAATGGTTACTCTTAAAAAAAAATCTTTTAATCAAGTGATACTTAAAGAAACTCACACTCGAGTTTAATGGTTTATTTGTCGGGGATTAGATAATAATCCTTAGGTGATAATGTCATAAATTTGGTATACATCAAATGGTCCAGTCAACAAATTTGTATGGTGGATTGAGTTAGATAATAATCTTTTGGTAATTGTGTTATACACTTGTGTACATACTCGATCAGTCAACAGAGTTTTATGGCGCCGTTCTTGAGAGTTAGATAATAATCTTTGGTAATTGTGTTATACACTTGTGGCACATACTGATCCAATCAACAAGTTTATATAGCGCGTTAACGCAGTGATTAGATAATCTTTTGTTAATTATGTTATACACTTGTGTACATACTCGATCAGTCAACAAGTTTTGGCACTAAGTTGCGAGGATCAGTCAATAATCGCCCAGGTGATAACGTCATAAATTTGGCGCCATCAAATGGTCAGTCAACAAGTTGTATGGCGCGTTCTTAGTGGATCAAAGAATTTAAGCTCGATATTGAGACCGAAAGAAGAAATGCTAATTTGGACATTTTGAAAGAAGAACAAAAATAGCTTTTTCAGCGTGGTGTGCAGCCACTAACCTTTAACAACCATATTGAAAATAGTGTTGACCGAGACTCATCTATTAATGTAAGTGTGTTTGATTTCGGGGATGAAATTTTTAATGCATAGGAAACGAACAACGTCGATTCAATGAACCTGAAATTAGAGAAGAGAACACTCAGAAGCTTGAGAAAGATAAAGAAGGCGAGAAAAACTCAACCATGGCGAGACGAAGACGGGATCAGAATGGAGAAGCACGCGTAGAGGGGGCATTTAGAAGGCCTCGATCAACGATACTATGGAGGACTTGGAGCTTGGAGGTATTCAAGATGAGTACTCTGTCGAGCGACCAGCTATTGATGCAAACAATTTTGAACTTAAACCAACACTAATTGTGGTCGGCAACATCAGTTGCGGAGGTCATCAGCTGAGGACGAAGCAGGCACACAGGAAGATTTCGGGATGGCTAACACAATGAAGTTGAATGGGGTGAGACCAGAAGTTATCAAACTGCATCTATTCCCATTCTCTATAAGAGATACAACAGCTACATGGTATGAATCTTTACCATATGGTTACGTTACGATGCCCAGGAGGATTGTAGAGAGGCCTGCGGGTAGGTCTGACCCTGCCTCAAATCATTGTGTTTGTGGGGAAGATGAAAGCACGTATGTAGCTTGAGAAAAGATTCCAAACGGTTGCTGAAGATGTCAATGCATGGGATGAATCTGAAGACTGGTGGACATTGTATATCATGCCTTGAATGATATGCTCCAAGGGGATCATTATTGATGCTTCATGTTGCTGAGCACTCAAGCGAAAAAGTCTTGAAAGAGCAAGAAGAGGTGATTGAAGACTGGCTAGAAATGCAATATGAAAGCTCATGAGTTTTCAAAGGAAACTGAGAGAAGGGGATCATGGAGGCGAGCAAGATGGCGGCCATGGAGGCGAGTTGGATGCCATTATGCGAGCTGGGCAGCGAAAGGAAGACACCGCGCCCATGAAGTTAGGAAGCGGTTGAAAGAGAGTTATTGAAGGAAGTCTTTGAAACTCTTGAAGAACAAATTCTGTAAATCTTGAAGAGTTAAGTATGCGGGAGTCAAGAAATTGCCATTTCCAAACCCAATACTAACACCTTGACACATTATCACCGGCCGAGGAACACATGAGAACTTCTCATATATGGTGGAGAGGCTTCACAAGGCGAGGCATGGGCGGAGAACCCTGGCAGGGTTATCAACAACCACCAAGGTTCAGGCGGCAGAAATGAACACATAAATGAATATCGGGGCTAGGAGGAGGGCCCAAACTTTTGAAAAACGAGATCTTGCGTTTCGCAGAATGTGTTGTTGAACCTCCATGAACAAAAGTTTGCGGGGTGGAAGCAAGCGCTGCCAATTCTCCAATTTTTAAATTCACCACCAATGCATCACGAAGAACACGGAGACACAAGTAGGGCGGAAATTTGGCCTAACCACGCAAAGCAGAGGAAAGATACCTTCCCGAGTGACCTGAGAAGAATCGAAAATTTGCGTGGTATGCGGCTTATGGTGGAAAAGGAGTTAGAAAGATGAAAAGAAAAATAGCGGCTGGCAAAAGAAGAAGAAAGCCCCGGAAAAGGAAGCAGGGAGAAAAAGAAAGAAGAGTGGGCGGAAGGATATCAAGGCTGGGCCTGCGGTCCATTTCCACGAAATTTGCAATCGAGGATAGAGGAGGCGGTTGCAAGGTTTTGAAAACCTTCGGGGAAATACCGTCGGTATGCCCTTTCTGAGAAGTGGTAACTCGGATGCCACTATATGCCCAGGTCACGAAGGACATCTTGAGCAGAAAAGAAAGATAGTAGAAGAAGGGATTGTGAATCTAAGCGCTACTTGCGGGTCTTGTGATAAAGAAAAGTGTAGAAAAGATGAAGGATCCGGGAGTTTTACAATTCCTTGTATCATTGGAGAATTGAATTCAGGGAAGCTCTCTCGTGACTCGGGAGCTAGTATAAACTTGATGCCTCTTTACGTTTGTAAGCAATTAAGTTTTGGGGAGGTTATTCCCGCCCACTATTACTCTTGAATGGCGGAGCAGTCGATGGTAAATGGAAGATGTCTTTGGTCCTTGTTGGGAAATTTGTTTTCCCAGTAGACTTCATTGTCACGGACATGGAAAGATTACCGCAGAGTACCCCTGTTCTTGCCCCGGGGAGACCATTCCTAGCCTCTTGGAGGCGCCTTGATCGACATGTAAGGAGTTCTCACCTTGAGGGTTGGAGAGGAAGCTGGCATTGCTGATCAAAAGCATACGAGAATAGACATAGACGAGAGAGAAAATTGCAATGTAATTGATGATGTATACCTACAACACGATGTTCTAATGATTGTAATGCTCAAATTTTATCAATGAAAAGAGATGAATTCGGTATATTGAAGATGACTACTACGATTGTCCATATAACGATTTTCATTCTATGACGTGTTGAGCACAGTAAAACGAAATGACAAGAAATTCATCAAGGAAACCGGTGAAGAGGGGGCTAGTGTTGAAAGAGTATAGTCATTTGAAGTATGCTTACTTAGAATCACCCAAAGAAGACCGGTGATTATCTCTTTCTAGACTTAGTGATGATGAGGAGGCAGAGTTGCTGCAAATCTTAAAAAAGCATAAGGAGTCTATAGCTTGGTCCATTGAAGAATTGAAGGTATCAATCCATCAATTTGCATGCACAAAATTCTGCTAGAAAGAAACTTCAAGCCATCTGTAGAACATCAAAGGCGAGATCGGTGATGAAGGAAGTGGTCGAGGAAGGAGGTACTTTCAGAGTTCTTTGAGATCTTTGGTTTATCTATGCAATTTCGAGATAGTCCTTGGGTGACCCGATCCATGTGGTTCCAAGAAGGGTGGGTTTAATGTGATCATAATGAGAAAAATGAATTGATTCAGCAAAACGATGACAGGATGGAGGTATGCATTGATTACAGTGAACCGCATTACGGAAAAGATCATTTCCCTTTGCCCTTCATTGATCGAAATGTTGAATGATTAGCGAGACACCCTCATTTTTTGTTTCTTGGATGGGTATTAGGATACAATGATTGCTATTACTTTTTGAGGACGAAGACCACATTCATGCCTATGGTACCTGCCTTGAAGGATGCCATTTGGGGCGTGTAATGCTCTGCTACATTCCCGAAGGTGTATGATGTCAATATTTTGGACACGGTTGAAGGAGTTATGGAAATTTTTATGGATGACTTCCGCGTGTATGGATCGGTTTGATGGAGTGTTTGAAGAACTTGGAAAGCGGTGCTTAGTCTTTGAAACCAACGGTAGCGGAATTGGGAAAAATGCCATTTATGAGCACTTGAAGGTATTGTTCTTGGGCATAAAATTTACGCTCTTGGGTGAGTAGACCAATCAAAGGTATCCATCATCAAAACTCTTGCACCACTACCACA
Organism: Tetrastigma voinierianum; assembly: GCA_016808115.1. Classification (NCBI taxonomy): domain Eukaryota; kingdom Viridiplantae; phylum Streptophyta; class Magnoliopsida; order Vitales; family Vitaceae; genus Tetrastigma; species Tetrastigma voinierianum. Next base: position 92,603 of record JAEQBH010009409.1, on the reverse strand, counting down.
TTAAAAGGAGTAAGAAGCTTCTTGAGGCGTCTTTGGATTTATAAATTCATCAAGACTTCTCAAAAATAGCGGACTACTATCTTGGAATTCTTTGAAGGATCTGAGGTTTAATTTTGATGACTCCTACAAGGCTGCTTTTGAAGAAATCAAGATCAAATTGGTTCAACCACCTATAATGGCTGCACCAGAATGGGAGCCATAGTATTTGCTTGTGAAAAATTCAGGCAATACATTTTGGGATCCCATGTTGTATTCATCTTGATCATGACAAATCAAGTACGATGTCAAGAAGAGCTAAACCAAGATTGATAAGGTGGAGTCTTGTGTGCAAGAGTTTGACTTGGAGATCGAGGATAAAGGGGTGTGACAATGTGATGGTGATCCTTGTCAAGAGTAAGAAAGAAGCACTCTTGAAGAAGAGAAAGTAATATTATTGAGAGAACTTCCCGGATGAGCAAGTTGTTTAAAGTTTCCTTCAACTTCCATGGGCGATGCGATATTGTGAACTATTTAGCTTGTGGAGTAATTCCTTGAGTCGGCTACCAGAAGAAAACTGGAGGCCCAGCGAATTATTATGTTGGGATGATCCTTTATTATTTAAAAGAAGATGCGACATGTGATAATAAGAAAATGTGTGAGAAAATGAACAAAGGCAAAATTGAATGAATGCATGCATCATCATATAGGGGTCATTTTCGGGGAGAAAGAACAGCTCGTAAGATACTCAATCTGGGTTTATTGGCCCACTATCTTGAGAGAGATTGTCTTGAGTGGGTTAAAATTGTGTGATAGATGCCAAAAAGATTGGAAATATTATGCAATAAATGCCCTAAGAGGTATAATGGTGGTGCAAATCTTTGATGTATGGGAGCAGATTTTATGAGACCATTCAGAATCATTTGGGAACTTGTACATCTTGCTAGCCGGTTGATTATGTTTCCAAATGGGTGGAAGCGATTAACTTGTCAGGAATGATGCTAATACGATTGTGAGGTTTCTTGCAAAAAATATTTTGGCTGATTTGGAACACCCCGGAACTATCATTTAGTGATGGGGAAGCCATTTGCAAAGCGAAAATATTTGCCAAAACTCATGAAGAACATGGGATCGAGCATGTAATGATGCAGCTTATCATCCCCCCGGACCAATGGACAGCGAGAAATTTCCAACGAGGAGATTAAAGAATGCTTGAAAGGCGTAGCTCAGCGGAAGGATTGTGGTCTTCCAAGCTTGATGATGCCTTTGGGCTCTACGGGCATCTGAAAACTCCCATTGGAATGTCCCATCTGAGTGGTTTTTGTGAGCCATGTCACCTACCTCTAGAATTGGAATGCAAGGCAATGTGGGCTATCGAGTTGAACCGATTTTAAAAGCTGCAAAGGAAGAGAGATTGCTCAAATATGCGGCCCGGAAGAATTGAAATGAAGCATGTGCTAGAATTTTAAGGATAAGACAAAAGAAATGGCATGATCAAAGGATCTTAGGAAAGAGTTCGGGCTTGGGCGAGGTTCTCTTGTTTAATTCTGGCGAAATTGTTCCCGGGAAAGTTGGGAAATCCAAATGGAGTGGGCCATACAGTGGTGTCAAGACAATACATTTGGGATGACGATAAGGGCCCGTGCGGAGAAGAATTCAAAGTCGATGGACAAAGGCGAAGCATTATCTAAGCGGGGAGGAAGGAATGGAAGAGCTCAGACAAGTTATCTAGAGGAAGATGAACGAAAAGCAATAAATTAATTTAAGGACTCAAGCGGCGGTGATGGAGAGCCCATAGAAAATTTAGATTTGTTTTTAGATTTTGAATTTTGTTTTGCGATGGATTCGTTTGATTAGTTCATATAAAGATAGATTTGAGAAGTTAATTGTAGTTTAATTAAATTTTCTTGAATCAATGCAATATGCGTCTTGCAAAAGCTGAAAGACAAGAGTGAAAAAGCAACTCGAGCACCTCCAACAACTGCGAAATGTCTCGGCGAGCATGAACAAGGGGTAACTTTCTCCACTAAACCAAACACAATGAAATATGGCCAATTGCTTGTTGAATTTACGATTGGGCTTCTGAATAAATGTCTAAGGAATATAGGATTAATAAAGGAATTTAAGTTTTAGAGATCATTAAACTAAGGGCATAGGTCGCGACATAAACAAGACTTGAAAATCTGAGAGAATCACGACATGAAATGAAAGCAATGTCTAAAAACCTAGTTATGTCGACAAGCTTAGTATGTCGCGACATAAAAGGTTTGGTGCCGACAACTCACCCTCTTAAATAAATTAATGTCTTAAAGCCAAGTGGCGAAATTGATGTCGCGACAAGCGGTAATGAAATAATAATTAGCCCACAAAAGCGGATTAAATTGCATTGTTGGAGAATTTTTCCCACTCGCTCCACCTTCAGTTCATCCTCCATCCTTAGAGTCTCAATTCACGAAAACCCTAGCTCTAAAAATCTTTAGAAAACTTTCCTTCGTTTCAAATCGTGAAACCTCAAACCTCGTGCCCTTTGGAAGAGATCATGGAGGAATATGTGCAGTGGAAGAAGAATCCTACGGGAAGAACGATGGAAGAGATGCCTGAAGCACAGGCACCGCGGTTTACGAGAAGAAGACGACAGACGAAGAAAGGAAAAGAAAGCAAGAGAAGAAGTAGAATTTTGTATCGGCATTCAGCGGAAGAAGCGCTATGCCAAGAGGTCGTATCGAAAGAAAGATTCGGAAACCCTCTTTGCCCACTGAGATGATTGAACAAAGAGGTTGGGAAGCTTTCTGCGCACATCAAAAGTCAAGCTACACAGCAAGTGGTGAAAGAATTTTACTCCAATCTGGTAGGCAGGAAAAATGTGCTCTTGTGTTCGTTGAAGTGTGGGTACCATATGGAGCCAAAGCCGTGCGAAGCATATGGAATGGCGGGCACAAGCATGGAGTCCCAGTTAGCTCTTGGAAAACCCAAATTTTGAGAAAGATTGCCAAAAGGCTCATGTGAGCACAAGCCCAGGACAGGTGAAGGAGAACCAAAAACTACGAGCAGGAGGGAAAGCCTTCTATGCGAGAAGAGGCTAGGTATGGTTCTATTTCTTGGCCTCTGTTTGGTCGATCAAGCATTGTGCACAGTGAAAGAGCTGAGCTTAATTATGGCTGTATGCTATTTTAAAAGAATTACAAGCTGATGTAGGAGTAATAATTGAAAAATTCTATATTGAGGTACAATGAAGGGAAAAAACGAGAAGTGATGCCTCACCCGGCAACAACCTTGTTTTATGTTTAAAGGCTGGGGTGAAGAAGATGCAGGAAGAAGAAGAGATCACATGACATCACCACTCCCTGCGACAGGAGTGAGCAAGGGACCGAAACCAAAGAAAAAGGGGTTTTGATTAAAACCAGGAGAAGAAGCTCCAGTACCAAGACAAGAAAGGAGACTTTGGGGTTCTTTGACGAAAGAAGAGAATCGAGAAAATCCTCTGAAAATAATACTTCCACATTTGGGAGACCAGTGAAGGGCGGGGATGAAAGAAGCGCCCAAAGATTTCTCCATCCTTAGCTAGTTCTCCTCTGTATATGCAAAAGCCAGACGTCGGAGAGAGCAGGAGAGGCTCAAGGAGAAACAAAGAACAATTCAATAATAGGTCCTCAATGCCATGTCTGAGAAAAAGATGGAAGAAAGGAAAGAGTGGAATGTGCGGCAAATTCGGGAAGGAGTTTATGAAAAAGAGTTAAAAGAGGTCGTGATAGGGAGGAAAGTGAAAGAAGAAGAGCAGATGAAAGAGGTTTATTGAGCGCTTAAGAGGACTTCAGAAAGAAATGAAGGAAGAGATCGCGACCTTCTCTGAAACTCAGGCGAGTCATGAATCTTTTATAACGTCCGGTTGGCGTGATTCTCGGCTACTAACCATCATGAAGAAAAAGGGGAATTGAAACGAGGAAGCCAAATTGGAGAACAAATCAAAGTTCAAATTTTTATACAAGTCACTAAAAAGATTTTGAGAAATAAGTGCGGATGATAGAGACGAAGCAAGGATCTTGAATCCTACGGGCGAAGAATGGCTAGAAAATTTGGATACGATTAATAATCTTTCAAATTCTTTTGCGGAAATAATGGTGAAATGGAAAACACGATGAGCGGCAGGAAGAGACAAGATGAGCTAAACAAGAAGGTTGATCTCTCAGTAGAGATCTTCATTTGAAGATCAGTTGAGAAGGAAGCTAAGAAGAGAAAGGAAAGAAGGGAAATGAAATTTCCTCCATTCATTTCGTTTGAATACCCTGAACTGGATCCCCTAATATCTTTCTTGCCTCTTCAAAAGAAAAGATAGACTTCTTCCCAAATGACCTTCCCTTACCTTCCAAGCCCGTACGTATCCAACATTTGCAATTGAATCAGAAATAAAATGATAAATTTGAAATGGATTGTTGTGTTATTTTGGTTTGTTAAATTTTGTGTTGCTTTGTGGTTGCATAGTTGGGAAAATAAGTAGGAATTAGTTCAAGAATAAAAGCTGGCTGAAGGATGTAATGAGATGGATTGGATAGGCAGGTTAGATTGAGAACTAAGCTGAAATGTAGAATAAGGGCAGAATGAATACGGTTTGATTGAAACCTGAAAGTGCAAAAGTGACTTAAGTCTAAGCGATAAGTCCGGAATATGGGAAGGTAATACAATAGAAGGAACAAGACATATTTTTGAGTTTGTGGTACGAACAATAAGTCAAGGAACCTGTTGAATATCAAGTAATTTAACTACTCATCAACAAAAATGAGTCAATACAATCCTTATGGTTAGTCACAACTGTTCAATCCAAATTCTAGAATTTGTTAGATTATTGATTGAGGCGAAATTCTAGGTGATACAGCTGACAAGAGATGATGCAGGCCATTCTTGGATAGTTTGAGCCATTCTAGCCATCCCTATTCATATGCTGATGCATACACCTTAGTTCCAGAAATTGAGCCAACAAACATTTCAAAAGAAATAAACCAATAGAAACCCCGACCCATCTAAGAAATCAATCACTGAGTAAGAACCTATGATTACCGGGGAGTTCAAGGAGGAAGAAAGAAATGAAGTTTGGGGAGTATGATTTTTGAGGAACTCAAGGAGGAAAATAAAAAAAAAAGAAATAAGGAAATGAAAAGAAAAAGGCAAGAAGCGAAAATGCAATGAAAAGAAAACACAAGGGATAAGTTTTGTCTTGTGGCTAACTCTCTTGAACAATTAAGTTCTTAGAGTGTTTCAACACCTAGTACCTAATGCCATCTGACCTGGGAGCTACTGCCAAAGTTCGCTAAGAGTGTTAGAAAGCCTAAAAGTTAAAACATTGCTATCCACGAATTGTGACAAACAAAAATTTCCCAGTTGAATTACAAGTGAGAAATAGGGGGGCATACGATTAAATTGAAGAAATCAAGAAATGTCCCAAACATGAAGTTTAGGGAGTTTATTAGAAGAAACTACAAGAAAGAAAGGGCAGAAAGAGGAGAAAAGGTTCGGGGTAATCTTAGCCTAAAAATTACTTCCATCTACCCATTACCCAGCCTAACAATATAAGCCCAAAAGACGATTGATCTTGAAAATTTGAAATCACCTACGTGGAGATCAATATGAAAAACAAACCTATGGAATTTGGAAATATGAAACAATCAAAGCGTGAAGGACTTTAAGGGAGTTAAGTGACTCGATTATGAAGATGAGAAAGAAAATAATCTATTATTCAGGGATCTAATGATTATGTGGTTTGTAAAACATTTCAACAGTTTAGTTTTGTATACTATAGATTAAAGCAACCTTGGGCGGACTTGAGTTTAGATGCAACAATGCATTCTTGTATTTCCAACCAAAATTATTTGCTCTTGCAAAACGAACGAGAAAAATGTCCTTTTTGTTTGAGGACAAACAATTCTTTCTTTCACTTTACAGCGAGGGGACAAGCAAAACTTTAAGTTTGGGGAGTTCCCGGTATGTGTGAGTAGCCAAATGGGCTCCCGAACTCCTAAGACTGAAGCGACGAAGGTTGTTTTTGTTGAAGGTCAGGTGGTATGAGGCGCCCCGGGTTCTCTGAAACTTCCATTTGATCACGAATTAGTCCCTCACGTTCTGGGTTTGTTTCAGCCGATGGAGCCTTGGCCAGCTGCAGGTCGATGCATGTTCACGATATGCCTCATCTGCGAACTTTTTGTAGATAGGCGCGACGGGGTTAATTTGGTCAGCCCAGGATTGGAGAAGGCTAGGCTAGATTGCATCAGACGGTTGCTCGAGATCACTGAGAAGGAGTGCAATCACGAGCTTTTTTTGTCTGCGAAAAACTTGCAGGAGTTAGGTTCTAGCCCCTTTCCTTAAATAGTGTCTGTCATCCCCCGTCCGTTGCTAGAAGAGCTTATTAAGGGTGAACTTTTCATTCTTGCTGATCTTATGAAGTCGATCCCGGGTAGTTCTTCACAGGCGGGGTTCGATCAAGAGCCTCAAGCTAAGTTCTCTCAAGGAGCCTTGACTACCTTTGTCCGACTCGATCAATCACCTTTGGCCGTATAAGATCCAAAGCCTGTCCCCCAGGTAGTGATTCGTGCTCAAAAAGTGCTATTTTGAACCCTGTTTATTACAGGTTTTGAGCATTTGCTGTGCTAATAAAGCGTAATTATTGATTTGCACATTAAGGTCCCTCTTTGTTCTCACGATGCGCATTTGTGGCTAATTTTGTAGTTTGCAAGCTATTTATGCACGAAATTGTTGGTCGATCCAATCACGAAGAATTCGAGTCAAACTCAACATTCGAGATCGGAGACGGAAGGAAGAAAAGCGAAAATACAAAGAAAATGGGCGTATTAGCCTGAGTGGGTGTGAGAAATTGTCTCTGTAGCGCCTTTGTTCAACTCATGCCTTTGTTCATGTCTCCTGACCATTTGTTCACTGCTTTGGCGGCTTTCATGTTTTGTTACAAATTTTTGTTTCTTCCCATTTTTATCCTTCTAATACCTTCGATCTTGGTTTTTTTGTAATTTTCCTTGTTGAGCATATATAAGTCTGTCATCTGAACTACTGTCCCGATCAATAGAATTTGTGGGAGAAGCTTTTCGGCTCCATACCTCTTCTGCTTCCTTTTCCCTCATTTTCTTTCCGCTACGGGTAGCCAAACACCCTCAGGGATGGCTGGAGGATGAGTGGCAAAACCTCTAACTTCGCGCGGAAGAGGAAGGCTCTTTGAGCGAGGAATTGGCGTGGCTGCCCATAGGGTTCTCATGCTTTCCAGTATTCATTGTTATTTTGGTTTTCTTTCAGCTAGGTTTTAATCCTGGGTCTGTGAATGACTGTATTTGGTAATCTTTTAGGGTTCAGTGTATGCTTATTGCTAGATCCACTGAGATTCATTAGTTACCCTCTATTAATCATTGTAAGGTAAGTAAGGGAAAAATTGTTTTTCACTATCGGGGACCATGAATGATCAGTAAATGTTGTTTTTCAAAAGGGAAAATTTTAGGATTTAGTTTTTAAAGCTAAATGAAGATCCGGTTCGGGAAATGACTATAGGTCGTCCTCCCCTGACCGGAGAAATAGACAGGACCCCTCGGTTGCCTTAGAATCCTAATGGTATCTGATGCTTGAGAGACCTCTTTATTATTTTTCTTATTTTTCTTCATTTATTATCTGACACACAACCATCCAACTCACATTTTTACCAAAACCACGAAATCAACGGAAATTCACCATTTTGAACCTGTTGTAAATCATTTGTGCGAAAACCAGTCCACTGTGTTGAGCCACTGAGCCAGCATCTTTGCGAGTAACTTTGCTACGGCGTGGAAGGAGCTAGGATATAAATTTTTGTTGATTTTGGATCACCCACTATTTGTGGCACGAATCAAATGGGCGCGTTGTCGGATGGTGCTAGTGCAAATGATGATATACTAAACACTTGTGATCCTCATCACAAGTACTAGTCAATTTCTTTTATATTTCACAGTCATTTTTTTTAGTTTCATTTCACTGTGTAAAAAAAAAAAAAAATTGCTCCAGGATTGTTTTTTTGTGTAGTCTTGTGTTGCCATTTTTTGGTGTGGAATCCCGTGTTCCGAGTGGGCTTGAGCGTGATCGAATGGAACACCTGGGAGAAGCGATTATAGTGAGTACCTTGTGGAGAGAAACCACTAGAGCATATACTCATGTCACATGAAGTTATAGGAACCTTCCACAGAGGTCGACTAACCATGAGCTAAGCATATGGTCGTGAGGGACAATAGAAACCAATGGATGGGTGCACTACGCGGTGTTTCCCCCGACTAATGCACCGACCCAATGTGCACAACCTAGTTAGGGGAACACCCCAAACTCATGGGAACGAGACCTCCCACGGTGTGCACCTCACTCCATCCACAGTGCATTTCATACCATTCTGATAAATACGATCTGAGTGGGCTAAGTATTTAGATTACCTGACAAGTGTGACATAGGATGTTCAATATGATAAATCAATTGCATCTTATGGGCTTTCTGGTATAAATAGATGGGCTTCAAATTGGAGATTGATCATAAAATTGACAACTGCGAGACATCAATTTCAAGGCTTGCACAGCAACATGTTCATCAAGATGAGGAGAATCTTGAGGAAGAGTGTATTTTGGGTGAACAGGCTCAAATCTGACCTCGGGAGTGATGCGAGAACAGTAGAGGCTCCTGAGGCGCCCGGCAAGGGAAGCGGGGGAGGCGGAGAAGGAAGCGGGGAGGAACCTAAGCTTATCGCCCGCACAATCCTAGCTAAATTTGGATCTAAGTGCCTTGCGACCAACTGACCTTACCGTGTATATCACTGCGGCACAACATACATGAACACTGCTCCTCTTGCCAGCTAAGGCCAACCCATCACTGCCTATGATGCAAAACTTCAAGAAATTAGTGGTCATTGTTCAAACTTTTTCCACTACATCAAAGACATTGGCAGCCGCTCATATTGCATGTACAACGGATGTAGTTAGTGTGGGTTGGATTTGGGCACTTTGAACACCGACATTGCGAGCTCCTTTGATTCAATGACCTCAGGCTTAAAAGCGGTTTAGGGGGCTTTATAGTCTCTTGCTTTTTTGTTTTCATTTTTCTTGTCTTATTTTATTTTATTCTATTTTATTTTGATTTCTTTAATTTTTCTTCTTAGATTTTCTCTAATTTTTAGTTAATATTTGTTTTTAGATTAATTTTCAATTTTATGCAATTTTTCTTAATTTTTTTCGTGTTTATTTTAGTCAAAAATTTGAAATTTTTTCTCTTCTTGCAATTTTCACCAGCTGCGAAAATTCGCATCCTGTATCACGGCTTCAGTTTGTTTCAAAGTCCTACTTTGTTCATCTTTGTCTTTTTGTATTATATATTATTATTATATATATATATTTGATATATATATATATATATATATATATATATCCAAATAATATATTAAAAAAATTTTTGGTTGGTCTTCAAAAAAAAAAAAAAGTTTTTATTTTTATTTATTTTTCAAAAACAAAAAAATTTAGCGGTCTGAAATTTTTGGGATTCTTTTCATAACTTTGCCCCAATTGTGATTGATTTTGTTTCGCCCATGCTTTTCATAGAAACTCAGTTTAAGGCGTTCTTGGTACCGTTGGAAAGCTTAGAGAATGTAGAATCTAAATATAACTATAAAGAACACTTTTAAAATTTTTATGAAGGTGAAATTTTCAAAATTCTCTAACCGGTCATTTTTTCCTATTTTTCTTCTTCTAGCATTCATTTGAAGCCCCGAAGCGGAGTGAATAAGGTGTCGATGAAAGCTTGCGAAGTCTCCTATCAAAAGCAGTACATTTCATCAAGAAGTATGCCCTTCTCTAACTTTCCAGTAATCAAGCCCATTGGAGACAATGTATTTTGGTTGGGGAAGAGTTAGTGAAGGAAATGGCGACTATTTATGTTTTGTTACTAGTTTGAGCAAGCCCATTTGTGTGTGATGTTAAAGTGGCTTCTTTGGTTTTCCTTTTGTATTTGTTATATATCTGACTTATTTTGTTAAGTGCACCCATTTTTTTGTGTTTGCTAGCTGTGGTTGAAAAGTGAAACTTTGTCCAATTCTATTGATGTTAGATTGGTTCCATGCCTAATTGAGTGGATGATTAGTTGAATTCCTACTAATTTCGACCTTTTTCTTCCACCATTAGCTAACCACACACAGTGCACATCAGGTTTCTTCAATAACCTGAAAAACTACCTAGCCTCCTAAGCCTTGCAATAACCTACCCTAGTTTCGTTATTACGCTGTAGGTTAAGGACCCCCGTGAATAGAAGGCCCGATGTGTCTTCGAAATAAAATAAGAGAAAAAGAAAAAGCAAAGAAAAGATAAGAAAAGAAAAATTGCAACACTTTGCCTTGAAACCGAGCACGGTTCGAGGGAATATGAAAGCAGCCTTTAAAACGATTTTTAAGCCAGCTGGTTGGAGCCACTTAGACTTAGTGCTACGGTGGATGGGTGGAGTTTATCTGGATTATAGGTCTTTGGAGTCTCGAAATCATTCGGGTCAGTGGCGCTGAAGAGTTAGTGGTCGAAAGATCCTTAGGCTTGGTGCCCTAAGCCTTAATTGGTTGGGAGTCATCAGGTGAATCCGTTACATGGACTTTGTAGAGTCCCAGTTCAGAGTACATTGCACCCTCTTCAAAAAAGTTGTGGAATAGAGTGGGTCTTGATCTATTTAGGTTGGTTAGTGTAATCACTAGTGTAGGCGTGGCTTGGTTGAGGAGAGTGCGGTTTATGATTTATTATTGAAGCTGATCAAACAAAGACTTGGGTGGTGAAAGTTTAGTTGATCCAGAGATGGAAGGCTCTTTTGATGCTCAATTTTGTATGACATTCATTCTCTCGAGATGGTTATTGGGCAAGGCTTTGATGATTCTTACTTAGGGTTAGGCATTACTCACTCATAACCTTTTTGAAGTATAATTTTTGTAAACATAATTTTGATTTTGTTTTGTATGCTCTTTCTCTCTTCCTTTTCATTGCTAAGGGACTAGCAATGTGTAGAGGATGATTAGTGCTCAAAAGTTATTTTGAACCTGTTTAATGCAGTTTTGAGCACTTTTGTGTACTAATCGTAATTAACGATTTTCACATTAAGGTCCCCTCTTGTTCTCTTGATCGCATTTGTGAAAATTTGTAGTTTTGCAAGCTATTTATGCGAAATTGTTGGTCGATCAAGCACGAAGAGTCGAGTCAAACAGCATTGCGAGATCGGGACGAAGGAAAGAAAAGCGAAAAATACAAAGAAAATGGAGCGTAGCCGCAATTAGGTGCGACATTGTCTGCGCTCACTTGTTCATCTCATGCCTTGTTCATGTCTCTCGACCCAGCGTTCACTGTTTTGCTTTCATGTTTTTGTTACAAATTTTTGTTTCTTCCCATTTTATCCCTTCTAATACCTTATGATCTTGGTTTTTTTTTGTAATTTTCCCTTGTTCTGAGCATATATAAGCCTTAGTCTGTACAAACTACTAATCAATCAATAAATTTGACGGGAGAAGCTTTCAGCTCTCCCGCTTCTGCTCTTCTCTGCTTCCTTTTCCCTCATTTTCTTTCCACTTTCTGAGCAGCCAAACACCCTCCGAGGATGACAACTCGGAGGATAAGCGGCTAAAACCCTCTCTTCCTTGAAGAGGAAGGCTATTGGGCAAGGGATCTGGGCGTAACAGAGGGTTCTCATGCTTTCAAGCAGAATGATCAACATTATTTTTGGTTTTCTTCACTCACAGGTTTTAAATCCCCTAGATTCACCTTGAATATTTTGTGTTAAATCTTTAAGGGTTAAGTGGATGCTTGTGCTAGATCCTTTGAGATTCGTCAAATTACACTTTTCTTAATCATTGTAAGGTGAGTCGGGAGAATTATTTTCGTGGGGACCATGAATGATCGATAAATGTTGTTTTCAAAGGGAAATTTTAGGGTTTAGTTTTTAAAGCTAAATGGATCCGGTTCGAAATGACTATAGGTCGTCCTCCGACGTGAGGAAATGAACGAGGACCCTGGATTGCCCTAGAATCCTAAGCCCGGTATCCTGATACTTCAAGGAGACCTCTTTTATTATTTTTCTTATTTTTCTTCATTTATTATCGACCTGCAACCATCCAAGCTCTTGTTTTTACCAAAACCACGAAATCCAAACGAAATTCACCATTTTGAACCTCTTGTAAATCATTTGTGAGAAGAAAACCCATCCCTGTGTTCGACCACAGAGCCACTATCTTTAGCATTGGCTTGCTACGGTAGTATGAGAATTTAGGATAAATTTTGTTGATTTCGGATCACCCTCTTGTGCTGGCATCGGTATGAGAAGAAAGAGAAAGAAGGGAGAAGATGGGACATCTGAAACCTGGTTAAGCTTTATGGATTAGGTAAATCCAACTCTTCCTATAGGAGAGACTCGGGGTGATCGTCCTGCCCCCCAGATTGCTAGTGAGCCGGCTGAGGAGAGTGAGCACGACATGTCCAGTCTTGCTGTCGGATTTGCCGTGTAGATGTGCAAGCGAGTTGCGAGTGCTCAAGGGGAAACTACCCCTGATTTTGGAGTACCAAGCGGAAAACGCCTAAAGTGATCGAGTTTAAATGAAGAGGTTTAGAAGAGCTCGACGGTAATTATTTCGGACTCTCCAGAACGAGCCTTTGATGCTCTTTCGGCTCTAAAGGGCGTTGTTCGGGGATCCCGGGGAGTCTTCTGCATCATAGAGGATGGGACTGGAGTCGAGGCGAGACCTCCCCAGCGGCGATGGGTCTCATGGGCGTGCTCCTCTGTAAAGATGAGTCGTTGATCCGCCGCTCTCGGCTAGACGGTCCAACCTGCGTAATTCTTAGGCCCCTCTGAGGTCAGGGGTTACGATGAGGTGTTGAACTCCATATTCAACTGGAGTGAAGTGGGATCACCTTTCGACAAACACGTATCTTCCTGGTCCAGACATTGCCCAGTAAATTATTGATCACAAGAACCCCTTTAAATTAGAGGGACACTTCTTTCACTAATATGTACAAACTCTACCCCACCAACCTTCAAATAGTGGTGGTGGCTCTTTATGAAGAGTATTCTATTCTGTTCCCCGGCTATATGGATAAAAATCCTACCCGGCGTGAGATGGAATAACATATTATGACAAGATTTTAAAGCGGATGAAATTTGGTAGGCTAGACTTCTAATGTTTGAACGTGAGTCTTATGTTGTGATTTACTTCTAACACCTCTTCTTTTATAGGCTATCACCGCTATTCGGAACATGGCGTGCAACCACAGGGAACTTCATCTTCAGTGGGCGACTCTTGAAGGCGTAGGCGTTATGTATCTGTTGCCTCACGCCTTAGAAGATGCATTAAACAAGACGAGGCTGAGTGCAGCGCAGGAACGAAGAAAGGGCGGAGGGCACAGAGAGGATGACCGATGCAGAGAAAGAGAGATGAAGCCAAAGAAGAAGCTTGGATCGCCCGGTTGGTTGCTATTGTGGCAGGTGATGCGAAGGCATGAGCGGAGGATGAGTTGGCTAAGGTTCAAGACGCTCTAATGGTTGCGGAGGAAGCTAGGTGCAGGCGGAGTTGGGTTGCACGGAGGTTGAATGGACTTCCTTACTTTAGAGAGCAACCAAAGATGAAGTGTTTTCTCTTGATCTCGGGCTGACGAAGGACAAACCATGGAGGAGGGCCCGGTAGAAGGCCACGGAGCTAATTTTGCCCTCTGATTTACAAATGTTGTATGTTCAAACACAACATCTGTGATGATCAATCAGAAGTTCCCCGATTCCTCTAACCTTCTTTCGCCAGAGTTTTTTATGAACCCTAGGTGCTCCCCGGTCCAGCCAGGAGCCACAGTCGAGGTGGATCGGAGCGAAGCGACGAGGAACAGAGAGGAGTGCTCGTTAGGAATTTTTGTTGGAACATCTTAAGTTATTTTTCTTTCCATTTTTTTAAAAAAATTTCTGTAAGGGGGTTGCATGGCCGCTAGGATATGTACTTTTATGGAACCACTAACGCCATTGGCGTACTTTTATGCAATTGATATCTTTTTATTTTACATCTTTCTGCTATGAGTCTTGACTAGGATATCATTATTATAAGTTTTCGATAATAGAAGGCGATATGGATTGCAAGCGAGGCGGTAAATGAACAATTTAGGCTTTGGCTTTAGCTAGTAGGTTAGGAGCCACTTCTGGTCTTTGGCATGTGCCAACGGACTAAGAGCACTTAAATTCTTTTGCTGTGCTAGCGAGGGCTAAGCCACTTCTAGTCTTTGGCATGTGCCGGCGGGAGCTAGAGCCATACGGTCTTTGGCAAGTGCCAATAGACTAGGAGCCACTTCTGGTCTTTGGCAAGTGCCAATGAGCTAGGAACCATACAGTCTTTGGCAAGTGCCGGTGGAGCTGAGCCATACGGTCTTGGCATGGGGGCTATTAAAAATTAAAATGTTAAAGAGAACTTTATTGATAATACCTCTTAAGTTGCATAACATTCTACATCCTAGGCACTAGTGTCTCGTCTAGTTTATTTAATGTATACGATCCGACTACCCCCACTCTTACTATCATGTATAGCCCCTCCCAGTTTGGTTGGAATTTGTTGGTTGCTGGGTCAACCGTGTTTTCAAAGACTCTTCTCAAGACTAGGTCTCCGGCTTGGAACGCATGTTGTCTTACACGCCTATTGTATAAGTTTGTTACTCTTTGCTGGTACGATGCCATACGTACAGCCGTTGCTTCACGGAGTTCGTTTGTCATATCTAAGTCTTTAGCAATGACTTTAGTATTAGCTTTTTCAGAGATTTCCATTCGAAGCGTGGGCACCCCAATTTATGTAGGAATTATGGCCTCAATCCCATAGGTGAGGGTGAACGGGCATACTCCAGTTGGCTTCCGGTTGGTTGTTCTATAGGCCCAAAGAACTCCTGGTAGCTCATCTACCCTTTTTTTTTTAACCGAATGTAGACGCTTTTTCAAAGTCATAAAGAGAGTTTTGTTAGATGCTTCTGCCTGGCCATTGCTCTGTGGGTACCGTGGGGTCAAATACAAGTTTTTGATTTTCAACTCATGGAAAAAATTCCTGTATACTCTGCTATCAAACTGTGGCCCATTGTTAATTACGATTGACTAAGGTATTCTGAATCGACAAACTATATTCTTCCACACAAATTGGACAACATCTTTATCTTTGATGCCGAGTGAAAGGCTTGACTTCTATCCATTTCTTCGAAAATGATGGTGGCAACCCGATAATAACTTCTTAGGCTGGCCAGATAGGCAGCAGTCCAACTATATCGATCCTGATGACGAGGCCGGGGGCTGTGATGGTGGTCAGATCCTAAGCCGGAACCCTTGAGATGGGGGCTTGTCGTTGGCAACAATCGCACTTCTTGACGTAAGCTGTGACATCTGCTCTCATGGTTGGCCAATAATAACCTTATGTATGGACCTGTGAGCCAAAGTTCTGGCGCTTGGATGGTTTCTGCATATTCCTTCATGAAGTGGATGGGACACTTAAGATACGGCCCGTCTAGAGACAATTTATATAATTTCCCATTCACAAGGGAAAATCTAGCCGCCTAGACGTAAATCTTATGGGCTTCAATCCTATTATCTGGCAATTCTCTTGAGCTCAAATAATGTATTATTGGAGTCATCCAAGAAGAACATGTTCCATCTATCTCATTTACTTGGTTGGTAGTAATCGATGATGCTAATGGGTAATGTACGACAGGAATACTCGTTTTACCTAAGATACCATTACTACTGTAAAGCACTCACCCTCTATTCAAACTCTCAGATATTCTGGCTTCCAAGTCGCAAACTCTCCAATCGTGAAGCTAACCAGATATACTCATCATGCTACTGTCTCGTGTTCTCATATTCCATTTACCGCCTTACTACCACTGAGAGTCACTGAGAAGATGATTTTTCCAAGATACTGACGCTACAGGTTGATTCTCGCTAGATTGGGCTGCCATTCGCCTCATTATTAGACGCTGGAAGCCTAAATGTGATAAGTATGTTCAATCTTTCCTGGCCGCTTTAAGTTGCAAACCCATCTAACCCGTCATTCTTAAGCCGTTTCCACGCATGATCCACCAACCGTTAAGTTAGCTTCCAGTCCACATCATATTAGAATTTCTACTAAAAATTATGTGTTAAACAACCATTCTTTAATGCCAAGCGAGGTTTATATTAACCGAATTCACTTAGCTCAATCGCCCCATCGGACCATCCTCCTTTTGAAGTCGCCGGCATGAGCTTCGCGCAAAGGGAGATTAGTTATACAACGACAGCTCAGCGAGATGAAGCTTCTAATGCCACACACAGAGGGCAATGTAACTTGTTTGAGACTTATATACCTGAGTATGTTAGAGATTTCCACTAAGAACATCGCCCTATTTTCGTTTTCATCTTTTAAACAAAGTCGCACTTAATAAATCCTCAAACTCCTAGTAAAAAGTCAGAGCGTATCGCCTCGCTTCCCCGCTGCTAGCAAGAATTGACGGTCAAGAAGATATTGCTCTGATTGCCATGAAAGTTTCGATTCGCATTCCTCATTCCACTCCATTCTCACTTCCTAGAGTGATAAAGAGGGTTTAACAGATCCGTGAAGTAGATATGAATGTTCTCAAGAGCCCGGTGGGCCTTCATCAGTCACTGATGTACCTATTTCTGTATGTGAGTCTCGAGAATCCATTATAGCTTTGAGTTGAACATGATTGGTCTCTATCCCTCTCTAGTCATCAAAACCTAAAATTTTCCCCTAACGCATTTCAAAGTGCTAGCTGAAGTTTCATCGCATTTTAACAGCTCAAAGGCAGATGCTTCAGGATCGATGACTTTTCGACTTCATAAGATATCACTGATAGAACCCATGGTTTCTTCCAAACAGAGTGGTCTAATATTCCAGTTACTAACCTTCGATAAGTTGCCCTCGATGATTCTTCAAAACCAAAAAGTACCATCAGAAAGATAATCCGTATGGCAACGGTTGTTTTCTTCATCATGCGCATGAATCTAATGACTAGAGAAAGCCAGCCCAAAACAAAAGTATCCTCGTGCCCAGCTGCAACATCAACAATTGAATCTATGCGTGGCAAGGGGAAGCTATCTTTTGGGCAGGCTTCGTTGAGGTTAGTTTAATCTACACATACTCACCACTTATCGCCTTTCTTTGGAACTACCACCACGTTGGCTAGCCATTCAGGGTACTTCACTTCTTTGATGAAACCTACTTTTAGTAAGTTGTCTACTTCCATCTGAAAAATTTGTTGACGAGCCGGGTGGAAACGCCTCACTTTCTGCCTTATTGGTTTGGCCATGGGAATAACATTAAGTTTGTGAGAGACCACCGTCGGGTTAATTCCAACCATATCTAAGTGGCTCCATGCAACTACATCCATATTATTTGATAGTATGAGTTGTAATTGTTTCCTTTCTTCATTGGATAGAAGAGAATTAACATAAGTGAATTTTTTGGCCTCGTCCAACGTCACTTTTTCCAGGGGATCCACAGCCAACAGATCCTTCTCTTCCGCCCTGATCTGAGTGGCAACTTGTGATTGCTATGCAGGGGTTTGATCTTTGAGGGAAGGATTTTCAAAGTTCTTCTCCCTTTTATGCTCCTGCATGGATAGTTGATATGGCACTTTGTTATGCGTGAAATTTGGTTAGTACTTAAAGGTTAACGCGATATTAGTCAAATAGTTGACCATTTAGTGGTAGGTTGAAGGGACATCAGCCGTGAAGTGCAACTGACCCTGATATAGCATTTATGTAAGGCCCCAAGTCTTCGACAATTGAGAACAAAACTTCTTGGTATTTAGCTCTTGCTTTTTACGAGGCGTGACATCTCTGAGTATTCACAGTAGTTACTCCATTAAAACTAGAGAGGATTATGGTAAGGTTTAGCATACTAGGGAAAGCTTAAATACCTTAAGGGTGATAGGCTACTTGATAATCTCATGCGCGCCATGATCTGCCAGGTACTCTGTGGACATCAAAATCATTAATACATAAGGTGAGCACCAATGCATCATAGTGGGGCACAATGATCCTGTTCGGTTTTACAGGAGAAAAGGTTATGGGGCTATCTATTAGCTTGGTTTCTTCATGGCTGCCTTATGTGTGGATAACGTTAACCTTGGCTTTAAGCGTAGTGACTCTTAAGAGCTTCTTACGATTGTATTTGTAGCGCCCCGAATCGGCATAAGTATCAGTAAGGGGTCATTTTTTTTTTTTTCTTCACGTATAAACTTTAGAAATAGTTCATTCATATAATGTTAAACATTGCTTGTATTATAATGCAGTAGCGGCCGGATTACAAAATATATACATTTCCATATGGAAGTGTTCAGCTTATTTACAATATTTACATTGGTTTTACAAAATTTCATATCTGAGAATATAGACCTAAAGGTCTTCCGGTGGGCATATTGATCGTGGCCTTTGGCTGCGTGTGGATTGCAGGTCTCTGGTTTCCTCTTCTATACCTACGGTTGGAACACGGGTGCTAAGCTTCACGCTTAGTGGGATTAATACACATGGATGACCTCCCATTAAAGGGGTCGCGCGCCACATACAAAATGCATATAACATATAACATTTTACAGTTCTTATCATTTCTCATCATCTTCCATATACTTTTCATGTCATCTTGTACTTTACTTCTTGTTCTTGTAACTGTATACTATTATCGTAAGCGGTCTTATCTTCTCATGCCTCGTGTCATATATTCTCTACATTTCATTTGCAGATACTTGTCATTTTCTTTTATATTTCATGCATAAACCTTATAAGTGGATCACGAGGAAACTATAAGGGCTTGAAGAAGTGGCCCCGTACTCCTTGTGTGAAACGTTGAATTACATAAGGGCAGAAGGTGCTACTCGCGTGTGAAACGTTGGTCTATAAGAACGAAGGCGCGGGTTATCGTGTCTGGACAATGACCATCTATAAGGGCCGGGTGTGGTGACCCTTTAGTGGCCCACGCACGAAGTGATCCATTGGATCTATCTCATCGACCCAAAACGGGACACCGATGCTTCGAGAACATCTTTGCATACTTGTTTTCCCTAATAGGCATGCCGTCTATCCACTTTACGGGTTCTAGCGAACAATCAATATGTATTTTATGTTCGATTATATACCTCGTATTCCCGAATAATTATTGTCATTCGGTAATCATATGTGATATATATATACAATCATTTATTCATATTTTTCATTTTCATATCGTTATATGCGCTTAAATAACTATCTTTCTGTATCTTTATGAAAAATTATTTATGAATTCATAATAGGCGTTCATAATATGAATAACTATGGATTTTTGTAGTGCCTACTATTTTTTCATGATTTTAGGAACTAATATGAGTTTAATTTTATCAAGATACATGGATGAATTCTTAACTCGTAATGGGCTTTCCATGGGAGTCCGAGAACTTTCCCGACGGGTTAGAGACGAAGGTTATAACCTTCCAAAGTTGGAGGTCATACATAGTCACACCCAGCCGAGCTGACTTGACCTCGGTACACTCAGTCTAACACCTCGGTCTGACACCTTCTATCCTCCTCAGGCATATGAATGGATTCTTGACTCAATGGGCTTTCCATAGAGTCTAAGGAACACGGCGGGTTCGGAACAGGAGTTATGACCTTCGAGTTGGAGGTCATGCACATAGTCACACCCGGCCGAGGCGAGCTGGTAGTCGACCGACGACCTGACCTCGGGTAAACTCGGTCTAACACCTTAGTCGACACCTTCCCTATCCTCCTCAGGCATATGAATGGATTCTTGACTCGATGGGATTTTGCGTATAGTCTAAGAACACCCGAAGCGGAGTTCGGTTGAAAGAGTTATGACCTTAGGGTTGGAGGTCATACATAATCCTACCGTAGGAGACTAACGGCGGCGAGCTGACCTGACCTCGGTAAACTCGGTTTAATACCTTGGTCTGACACCTTCATCCTCCTCGAGAGGCGTATGAATGGATCTTTTCTTAAATGGGAACTTTATGGTCAAAGAACACCCGATGCGGGTTGAGCAGAAGAGTTATGGCCTTTAGGGTTGGAGGTCATACGTAGTCACACTCGGCCAGGCGACTGAATTGGCGAGCTGACCTCTAGGCGACCTCTGCGGCCTCTGGGATGAGATCTACAGGCTGGCTGCTCTCTGCTGGCCCTCTCTGAGATGAGAAATTTCCTGGCGGCCTCCTCTTGACCTCTTCGGATGAGCTACGCTGACCTGCGGTGATCTCGGAAGGACCATAGCTTGGTCCTACGAGAGATTTTGAGTTAAGAATTCAAAGCCAAACATCAAGTTCATTGATGCAGCTACAATAATTTAATACATGGGACTAAACCCAGAAATTCGGCTTTTATTTCATACCCAAAAATCAGCTGCGAGGTCCCACGCTAGTTGACCCAGCTGGCCGAACTAACCCGGGGCCAAGCTAGCTAAGCTGACCTCGGTAAAAAGACCATAACTTGGTCTACAGAGGTTCAAATTGAGAAATTCAAAAGCCTAACATCAAGTTCATTGATGTGGCTACAATTTACCAGAAGGACTCACTACCAAATTCCTTTTATTTCTTACCCAAAAAGAAGTTCTAAGGTTCGGATAATGCGTAGGATCAAAAATTCGGAAATTTACTTGGTTCAAATTACCAGCCCAGCCTGTCCCCAAGAAACTGTTATAGGGCATAGAACTTTTCTCAGCTCTGACCGCAACAAGAAATGAGTTTGAGAGTTTCCAAACCCAAACCATACATAAGAAAAGGTTCCAAACCATGTATCTAACCTTTCTAGACCAAAACTACACAAATCCATACTATTATCACAATCGACCTTGCATTTTTTCCATGCGGAACTTAGCACCGTCCCATACAACTCAGAGACATGTATCATTACCTATGATCTTAATTGCTTTTCTTCTTCGCTCTTCTGTTTCTCTCTTATACATTGTTTGCTCTCACTTTTCTCACGAGAAGGCCAAAAATGAGATATTCTTTTGGTCTTATCCTTATTAATCTTTATCCCCTTTTTATTTCACTATGGTCCTCCAATTTCTTACAATATTTGCAAATCAATTTATGATATTTTTTTACTATAGCCTCGGAATTTTCTTTATTATTTGTAATTTAAGCTTATCGTGTCACTACTTTTGTTTTTATCTTTATTTTTTATTTCGGGACAAATATACTATTACTTTTATTATACCTAAACATGTTATCAAGCCCAGATTTAGGGTGTATAATTGGGTCTGGCGCTTTGATTGATATTGGTGGAGTCAAGCGGCGACTTAGTATTAGTAATAGTGCTCCTAGGCCTATTGTATGGACATGGTATTTATTTATTTATGAGAATTTATTATTACGATGATTTGCATGTTTATTGCCTTATATAATGTCGCTAAATAATATTATTAATTATTCTAAATGTCCCTAATCGGTTATTTTATGGGAATATGATAGATTAGATTAATATAAAATTTGATTGATATTCATGGGATGAATATGTGTATCAGATACAAATCAAATTTATATCTATTTGTTGAAACAAATATTAGACCAGACCGAATCTTGAGATTAATACATGGATCAAAGTCATAGAGATTTAATCTCTAATAGTTTATTAATCATTAAATCCTTTGACTGAGATCATTTATAGTTCTCAACATAAGAATTGTGTTTTGATGTAATCAAGCGTTGTCTTTGTCGGATGACTATAAAGGTTATACTTGAGCATGTAGAATTATGTAGTGAGATATGAGCGATTAATTTATCACTGCTTGTTATAAGAGAGATATCCTCTGGGTCACCATTGATTGAAATTTGAGAAATGCGTAGGTAGTGCTCGAATGGATTGATGGAGATCAATGTCATTTGTTTAATCAGTCTAGTGGGTTTGAATTGTCAGATAGAGCGATATAAGGTTGACTTTGTCCGTACCTTATATTACATCAAGATATCATGAGACAAAGGTTATGTGGTGGATTATATTAAGGTTGTCTCGGATCATGGGTTTTTCATTTAGCGGGTGGTCATATTAATGGCTGGCTGGGGGCCGGCCCCTTGACGTAAGGATCAAGATGTGAGTTGGAACAAGCTGCGCGTGTTAGTTGGACCTATGGGATCGCGGGGAGCGATGTGACGTATGATGGCGATACTACTCTTTGATGTAATGTGATGTTGATGTAACGTGTGTGTGTGTATCATAGTAATGTAGTATGTAGTGTAGTAGTAACTGTAGTAGTGTGTTGGAAGGCACATTAGGAAACGAATAATAACGGTTATAGTTTTAAAGCTCTGTATGTAATTCAAAATGATGAGATTATTTTAAATTACAAATAACAATTAGTTGTTATTTAAGATTCGAATTTAATTTTGAGAAAGTTTAGGGTCGTGATTTAAATTATAACAAATAATTAATTTGTTATATTTTCTTATTGGATAAGGAAATAATACGCCAAATGTTTTTTAAAAGGAGTTTTTAAATATATAATAATGAATATAAATTCGTTTCCTTATCGATAAGTTTGAATTTAAATTGTTATTATTTAAAGAGTTTTAAATATATAATAATATAAATTCGTTTTAAAATTATCAAGTAAAGTTTGAATTTAAATTGTTATTATTTAAAAGAGTTTTAAATATATATTAATATAAAATAAATTCATTTCCTTATCGATAAGAGTTTGAATTTAAATTGTTATTATTTAAAAAGAGTTTTAAATATATAATAATATAAATTCGTTTCCTTATAAATAAATTTAATTAAATTGTTATTATTTAAAAGAGTTTTAAATATATAATAATATAAAATTCGTTTTTGACTAAAATCTAAGCAGGACTTATATATATATATATATATATATATATATATATATATATATATATATATATATATATATATATATATATATATATATATATATATATATGTGTGTGTGTGTGTGTGTGTGTGTGTGTGTGTGAGACAAATATATTTGGAGTTGTAATTGCGTCTTTACTCTAAGAACAACCCAGAAAGCAGAGTACTAATTTCGTTTTGAAAGCGAACTTGAACCTAACATTAATGAGATCGTTCGTATTTGTTCGTGTGGATACTTGTAGAGGGGTGAGTCGCTTTTCGAGAAAAGCTGACACCTTTGAAGATCCGAATAAACCAAGGCGAACTTTGAAGGCTTGGCGAATCGATCTGAGGTAAGTTAGTTTACCGCTTTGCCCGGTTTTATATGAAAGCATGTGATCCTTGGTGGGTTAAGCGATAAAAATTTTAAATTCCGTATTTATGTTCCTGACCCGGATTGGATATTACCGCCCGAACCCGACGCGAATATGGTTATGGCTAGTTTGGTTTTTCGGGATTGTTGCTCTGGGTTTGTAACTTTATTTCTTCATACCACTGATTCTTCTTGTGGTTACCTCTTTGACATACCTCGAAAGAGGTGTCGGTAGCGATCAACTTTTCCACAAAAAACTTTAGGCTTTGACACCTGTCGGTCTCATGCCCATGATTTCTATGATAATCACACCGCAAGGATTTGTTGCTTTGGGAAGGATCCATATGGATCGGTGTAGGCCATTTAAACTCTGGCAAGTCGCGAATGATGGGCAGTAACTTCTCATATGAGATGTTTAGGGGGGTGAATTGGGGGAGCTCTTTCCTCTTTTATGACTGATCACGGGACCGCTTTCGGTCTCTGCCTTGACCTTCCTTAGACTCGGATGACTTCTTCCCAGACAGCTTATTTCCCTCAACCGGTTGGTTTGTAATCATGCAATCTGGGCTACTGCATGGATATTGTCCTCCAGCATTGAGTACTTATCAGCCCGTTTGTATAACTTTTTCATTGTCGTTGGCGAGTCTAAAGATAGCGACTGGAAGAAGGGAGTAGATGGTCCAAAGCTTATCCTAAAGTTTTGGAGGACCGTGTCCATGCTATATGACTCTACCTGCTGGACGGCTTGCCCAAACCTCCTTGTGAAATCTGGCTGAACTCCTTCTCTTGTAGAATAGTCTACAAGAGCTAATGTTTCCTCTTTTTTTCGCACTTAGAAGCGGGAGATAGCCCGATATGAATCACGGCCCGTAGTTCATTAGCGAATTTATTGAATTACGTGGAGAACCCGGGCTATGAAGGCCCTCGCCGACCGGGAATACTTTACTGTATTGGTCGTTCACAGGCATTTAAGTATCATTGCACGATTATAGTGGAGCATATGATCGTAAAGGTTAATAGAGCCATCGAAGCGAGGTGAAAGGCCGGACGACAAACCCTTGGTGGCTTATAGTGAGAATGTGTTGCCTTAGAGCGAAAGAGCGTGTCGTCAGTACTCCCGAATCAAGGCTATAGGAGGCATATAGAATGTTGGCCTTATACTAAAGATAGGATTTACAAGCGGCATTGGTGGCATCATGGCATGGAAGCATACTGGTGGCATCGTTCCTACGGGCAATACTAGTGGCATCGTACCTCCGGGTAATGCTGATGCGTTCCCAAGGGCCTGATTTGGCTGGTTCTGCTCTTGCCTGCCTCTCTCCTTGTCTTACGTGATACGCCACTAACGGCATGATTGAAGGCAGGGTGATGCGAAGGCCTCTTACGCGATTTGTCCTTTGAGCTCTCCCAAACATTCTTTGCCAGTGAGAGACTCAAAGATGGGGAATTTCCTGATGAAAACTCATCATCTGCAAGGGTATCGACATCGTCAGGGATAATGGATTCCTTTCCCCTATTGCTAGCTATTGGATGCACAACTCGACCGCTATCTCGTATATCTTTTCCAAGATCGTGGCTTTTTTCTATATGGGCCCACAACTAGTCATTCTCGTGCTGCAGGCGTTCGGCATGACCTTACAACTCTTTCATTTGTCTTGCTTGCTCCTCCTGTTTCGTCTCCATCTCTTCGAGAAACTGATGGAGGAATTGATCTTAAGTTGGGTTCATCAGTTGATTGACATTGCGGCTTTACCTCGAAGCGAAATCGAGCATGGAAGGGAGATCAACGAATTACGGGGGATGAAATTTATTAGACAATTGTTGAAGCCAAGCCCTTACAGCCTGTAGGCAAGACTTTCTTTTTTATTCCCACAGACGACGTCAATTGTATGAACCTTGATTGGTATTTGAAACCTCGGGCGTCGACAGCGCTGATGTGAACTTGCAAAGGTGATCCCAGGTGGTGATCTGTGACCCCTTTATTTCTACGATGATTAAGTCGACACAGATGAAGAAGAAGAAGCGAGAGAGTTCACGAGTTAGATTGTGTTTTCGTAAAGTCTTACGATTTATAGAGCGTGGTTCGCCGTCTTATAATTTTAAAGGGATAGATTTATGTTTTACCCTTATTAAGGATTAACGGCTCGAGAGAAATAGGGGATTTTGATGTTAAGGTCATCCAGATGATAAATATATCTTTTACTACGTGTTATTTTGATATCTTGTAGTAATGAAACACTACATATCTGACGGGATGATCGGTAAGGAACTGAGAAATCACAGGCAGTATCACTGTAGCAAATCTTTGAAAAACCAGCCCAGTGGTTTTCTCAAACGGTATTTGAGATTTTCCTATCTGGATAACATTCGTTTGGTTTTAATACAATAAATAAGCTTTGATAGTTTCATAATGCAAGTCAAATGGACTTTGAGCCCATTAAATAGTAGATCTAAAGATCATGATACTCACAACTTGAATCGTTTATACCCTTAATCTCCTTGTTTTTTTTTTCTCTACGTGTCTTCCTTTTTTTTCTCTTTCGACATGTAGTAAGGAAAAGAACGTTGTAAAAAGTGGTGCATATATATAAAAGAGGATTAATTAGTCAAACAAAGTTACAACAAATGCTATATGTCCCCCTCTTTTAAGTCAACAAATATATATATACAATTAAAGCCCATCCCCATCGGAGGACCGAATATGTATGAGTATGAATATGACAAACAACACATAATCAAACTCCATCTATTATGGAAGGATTACTTTTTCAAATTTATATTTTATTTTATTTAAAAAAAAAAAAAAAAAGTCATCCTTATCTATAAAACAAAATTCTGACGATATTCTGGTTGTTCTGGAACATCTGGGGTAAGCTGCTTTAGTTCGGAAGGGACTAGAAGTGTGTAGAAATCCCTCCACACCCAATGCCATAACGTGTAAACAACGCTGTACGAGTACGACACACTCCTTTTAGACTTTCCATTCTCAAAAACAAAACCACCCCAACTTTGCACTTTAATTTCGACATGCCCCTCACCCCCGCCAAACAATTCCCAATTCCCAATTCCAAATTCCCTATTCCGTCCCGCGAACTATTACTGAATTTCTCTCTGTCCGACTGTGGTGTGGTGCATGTGTGTCTGTATTGTTCAACAGTTCATGGCCAAAGCCCGGGCGCCCAGACGAACCCTAGACTCTTACCCTATCAAATCTATCAATAAAACAATTCGAGGTAACCCTAAATTTTCTCCCCCAATTTATTTTCCATTTCCTGGAAAATTTTCTTTCATTTTTTTCTCGGGGGGAAAAAAAATTCTATCTATCGTACGCATCCATGGTGCCCTCCTGCTAACGTGCGCGTTCCCGTTTTGACCGGCGACTGCGTCCTGATGCGGCCATCGGACTCCTCGAAGCCATCGTACGTCTCAAAGTCGAGAAGATCCGAATCGGACAGCAGAGGAATCGTGAAGTGCACGATGCGATGGTACTATCGTCCCGAGAGTCGATCGGTGGCAGGCGCCAGTTTCACGGATCCAGGAGGTTTTTCTGTACAGTCACTCCGATGTACAGAGCGCCGATACGATCGAAGGGAAG
This sequence comes from Tetrastigma voinierianum, assembly GCA_016808115.1. Lineage (NCBI taxonomy): Eukaryota > Viridiplantae > Streptophyta > Magnoliopsida > Vitales > Vitaceae > Tetrastigma > Tetrastigma voinierianum. The sequence goes on along the minus strand of JAEQBH010009409.1, from coordinate 65,808 downwards.
TGTACGGTTCATACTTTCAAGAGCTACACTAAGCTTGATGCTGTTGGGAACGATGATTTCTTCTGTCGTTTCGAGTACAATTCTTCTACTGGAGCATTCAATCCCGATAGAGTAGCTGTGTATGTTCCAAAATTTCCGGTATTTTGACCAATTTGTGGTTCAATTACTCTATGAATTAGTTGCCCTTTTTTATGTTTCGAATTTAGGTATGCTAATTGTTTGTGTGTCCAAGAGATTTGTTGGTTTTTATGCCTGAGTTTTAAGGGATTTCAGTTCATTCTTATGATCTCTTCAGTTTTTTCCTCAAGAAAATGATTTTCCTTATTGATGCTACACAAATCTGTCATAGGAATTATCTGTGTTTAGTGAATGTGGAAAATAAATTAGAGTTCTTTGTACTTTTGTTGTTACTATTTGTTCAATCACAGAGATATGATCAATATTTACTTCGTAAGGTTCCATTTTGTTATCATTTCCAGGCTTGCTATTTGAGTTTCATGCAATTAAATTGAGAATTTAATATAATGAAGAAGTCGGGCTCTCATTCCATGTTGTTATGAATTGTTTTGAACTCCTTCAAGCCTTTTTTCTTCTTTCATGGAGTAGTTTTTTCTGTGAAATATTTTAACAGAAGAAAATTGGATATATATATCTTATATTTAAGATTTCAGGGAAGAGTTTTCCAATGGGTAGTTGAGCATTGTGACTCTGAATGTGTTTCATTCCATTTTATTTCAGCCTTTCTGGTTTCTCACTTGAGTTTCCATGACAGGTATTGCAAATGTGAGATGCCTTACAACCCTGATGACTAATGGTGCAGTGTGAGGGATGCACTGATTGGTGAGTTATTTTGCTTCAGAACTGTTTCAGATATTTTATCTCAAGTTTGGTGGACAGGTTCTTTGTTACTTGATTTGGATTGTTCCTCATAATATTACTTTTGAATAATGGGATGAATATTAAGATTTCGACGAGGATATTCGTATTGGTAAAAGCTTGCATGTGATTATGTATTTTTTTTATCAGTAAAAAGCAATGTATTGATCAAAAAAGAATCTAGAGATTCCAAGTAGTACCTTTGGATGTATACAGAGGGGAATCAAAGGAAACAAACAAAAAAGCAGCTAGCAGAAAGCTGCGAAAAGACCTACCGCCCCCCACAACAAACCCAACACTCTACCTACTCCCCATCCAAGTCAAAAAGTCCAATAAAGAATTTGTGTTATCAACACTATACAAATTTGCCCAATTCCACAAATTGCTCAAGAATTTAGCTTTAATCTTTTGAGCAACGAAAACCCCATTCTCGAATGCCACCTTATTTCTTTCACACCATAAAATTGAAATCTTTGCTATCCAGTTTTTGCTTTTTACCCGCGACTCCTTGCCATGCTAGAGGGTATATGAAGAACGAGCAGCGAGAAAAACCCAACTAGACCCAACTATCAACAAAAAAAGGCCCCAGTGTATCCTGGCTTTGCTGCAATGGATCAGCAAATGCTATATAGTCTCCTCTTTCTACTCACACAAAAAGCATCAATTGGCAAGAGCCCTTCCTTGGCGTTTAAGCTAATCCAACATAAGCACTTTCCCCCAAGAGGCTTCCCAAGCAAAACAGCCTATTTTTGGAGGAACAATTGAGTTCTAAACTGAATGATACGGGAACTCTATAGCGGGAGAGTGATCTAACCCCTTTACGTACATGAACTTTGTCGAAACCATTTTCCTTGACACCCCTTCAAAAAGCTTATCCCCTGCCAGGGGCTAAAATTCTGATTTGTGAAGGATTGCGTAGAATCTTTCCACCTGTTCCTATCTCCCAATCATTAAGAGACTTTAGAAAGGTTGGAGTGATTATCTATGTACTTGTATTGTTGGACATAAACTTATTGATTAGATAGTGACAACTTTTCACTCTATACTAATGTCATGGAACTTGATAGTTAAAGTGGACATTCAAGGTGAATAAAAAAGATGAGGAAGACAATCTATACTATCCATGTGGTTATTTGCATGTCAGAGAGCACCAAAAAAAAAACAAAAGAAGAAGAAACTGTTCACGCATGTTCGCTGAATTGCCTAAATCCTTTTTTATTGGACTTTTAAATACACTGCCATCACCTTTTTTTTGTGAAATGGTGTTTCAAAAAGGATTTCATTTCTAAATAGTTTGCTAAAGTTGCCAAGCTGTTGGTTTAGAGATTAAAAGAACGGTTCAATTACTTTGAAGTAGTTAGTCATGCTATACCAATATGTTAATTTGAAAAAAAAAAAAAGATAAAATATAAAAGATGAGACCTAAGTGCTATTTTTCTAGTATGACCTTTCTTTGTTGTCTAAAAGATTTATGAGTCTTCATATTATGGCTTTTACAATGCCTTGGATTTTAAGCTCATGTTTACCTTCAATTGCGAAGTTCTTTTAGTTGAGCCTCAAGTTGTTCTCTTTGAGCCAAATTTAGATATGAGCATTAAGCCCATAAGATTCACATTACTTTTCTTATTATGATTGCATTTACATCTAATTTTGAATGGTCCAATAGCAAAAAATTATACTATAGAAAGCTTTCATTTCTGGAGTAAATTGTGAATTATGCCCTTAGACCAAATCATTCTTCAACATTCTACTTTTGGTTTCTGGAACCATCCCTGCTTGTATAGAGATGACTCCTGAGGAAGTAGCTAAAGACTTGAGCACTTTTTTCTGCCAAAAGTTGTTCTTCCTGATGATCAAAAGAGCTGTAGTCTACTTGTACATCAAGACACTCTGGCCTTAAAGGTACTTCATTCAGTGAGTTAATGATGAACAAATTTGTTAATTTTTTTCTCTTTGATTTTTTTTTTTTAAATATGGTGTTCAGCTGTTTTTAGTTTGAAGATGACATGCATGCAATTTGGAGAATGATGCATACAATTTCACTCATTAATCTGCCTGCAGAATAAAATGAAGTGTAATCCCTGCCATCCATTTATCACACTGGAAAAAGGGCATTCTTAATTTTAAGTTTTGAAAAGAAAAAAAAAACACATCTAACTTACAACCAGGGGAAAAAAATAATTAACTGGTGTGGTCTACATCCCATTGGATCTCTTCAACTATAAATGGTTCTTTAAACAAATTGGTGGACAACTGTTCAAATTTTCAAATAGCTATTCAAGAACTCTTGTTTCTACAAGTGCTATTAGCTAAGTCACCAATTTCCCAAATCTTGACTTTAGTTTAGAAGAATGAGAGAAATTAGCATTAGAATCAACTCCGAATATCACTGAATTCCTATAATGACCTCACAGAGTTCCAAATGCCTAGTCTCCAAATATTGGTGTCTTTGTGCCCTCAAGGCACAATCAATTGGTATTGAAAGAAGCGCTAAAATAAATTTTGATGGGAAGTTTTGTTCTCTAACCGTCCAGTCTGTTAAGAGAAGGCAAAGCGTCTAATGGTATTCTAGTAGGGAATATGGCTCGGTCAAAGAGATGATCTATAAAAATATGAAATAAAGAAATTCCATATGATACCCAGCCCACCTTAGTCTTAAAGAGGATCATTGCACTGGTGGATACAGAGCCCAGACAAAGATGGAGAGTGGTTGACTGGGCTGGGCACAGCTTCCTATCATGCTTTCACATTGAGAAATGTTCATAGTCATGAGAGATTCTCTGCTGGTGAAAGAATGGCCAAAAGAAAGTTTAATGAAGATCCCTGTGTTCTAAACATCTAATGGGTGCTTGCCGGTAGGAGAAAAGGCCAAAAGAAAGTGTATAGAAAGCCCCGCCTCTCTCCAGGCAATTGATCATATTCTGCCTGAAGGGCTTAACACAGTGAGATTGTGTTCCACTCATTCTCCATATCGCTAATTTGTTCTATTTATTCTTTGTGTCTCTTAACTCTTTTTATTTATTCTATGTTCTGTTCATTTCATTCTCTAATTGATAACACTTTTGTATTTATTCTGTGTTCCTCAGTCTTTCAGTCTAGTTTTTTAATCCCTTTTTTTATTGGCACCAAACAAGAGGCAAATATTATTAACAAAGAGGAAAAGAACCAGGAACCTCCACAGTATACAGGAGATTTAGCCTAAACAAAGAGAATGGCTGCACAAAACCTACCACCCAAAAACAGTCTTAGAGAATGCACAAGAATTCCTAACAAAGGAGATCCCTCTCGAGTCTAAGAGACCAGCCCAATAAGAAAACGAGCTAATGATAGAGTTCTTTAGCTTAATGTAGGAGGAAAGTAAATCTTCAAAAACTATGTGGTTCCTTTCCTTTCAAATAGACCAGATGAGACATAGAGGCGCTGCCATCCACAGCTTTTTAAACTTTTTCCTTATGGGAAAGTGAGTCCATTCCAAAAAAAGATCCTTAACCGCATAGGGGGAGACTCAGACAAAGCTGGGGACATATATGAGACCCCTCCAAGTCACCTAAATTACGAGGCAATGAAGCAGCAAATGAATTAAGATTTTTATTTTTCTTCAGCTTCTCAATAAAGGGCACCTGCTAGCCAACTGAAATCCTTTTCTTTAGATGCTCCATTGTAAATTTTTTCCCCACCAAACTTCCCACACAAAAAAGCTTACTTTGGGAGTCATTAAACTATTCCATAACAGTTTCCAAGGGGCTTTACTGTCTGACTCTTCTTCCAAGAGAGTGACATTAGCCTGAACTAAATAGCGACCATTTGAATCCCCCTTCCAAAAAGCCTATCCTTCTCCAACTAAAAAGTTCTTCTGTTGTTAATCAAGTTAAAAAATGTCTGGACTTCCCCAATCTCCCAGTCACTGAATGGCATGCTGAAACTAGGCGATCAAGCTCCACCCCCTCTTGTATTATCCCAAACTTCAGCCACTTTTATCCCTTTTGTTTCAGTCAGTATGAACAAAGAAGGAAGGTATCACAAGGAGGATTTTCCCCACACCATGTGTCCTCCCAAAATCTGACTCTACTCCCATCCCCTAGAGTAAAAACACAGTTCAAGCTTCATAGTCATAGAGACCCGATCTCTTTGCTGATATCCTTCCAAGGGCCCAACCCAGAATTTCCTCTAGTAGTTTTAGTAAAACAACCTCCTTCCTCCACCAATTATTTAAGTCTGATCACATTTTTCCAAGTGGTGCTCTTCTTCTCAGCAAACCTCCAAACCCACTTTCCCAAGAGGGCTTTATTTTTCAAAGAGAGATCCCTTCTCCCAACCCCCCTCTTTCTTTGCTAGCGCAAACCGTGTTCCGATTCACCAAATGAAACTTTTTGTCTAGAGTGCTCCTCCCCAAAGATCAAAGATCACAACCTACTATTTTATGTTTCTGCAGTAAGAAAAAACTCAAATCCTAATACACTGAAATTTGTTCTCATCAATTTTCTATGATCTAGTAGGTGCTTATTGTTGTTGCTGGTCATATTCGTTTTTAATAGCCATTGATAGGATATTGCAGAAGCAAAATGGTATTCTATTGAGCATTGTAGAACCTTTCAGACAGGAAATATATGGGGGTGCTTGGTTCCTGTTTTTGAAAATTGTTCTTGAGAACCATTTTTGAAAATATAGAGAACACCATTTTGATGTTATCTGAATTTGGTTAGTGTTTTCTGAGTCTGAACAAAAAAAAAAAAAAAAAAAAAAAGGAACCATACGTGTTCTCCTTGATGTTATCTTTGTTCTTTTTGTTTTTCAGAACAAAAAGCAATTTTCAACAACAGGATCGAAACATGCCCCTATACTTCCATGTTCATGTGCCTGCATTACCTAACTTGACATTATGTTAAAAATTGATTGTATTTTGCTAATATATTTTTTACAAGATTTTCTGTTTTCACAATAAGAGAAAACTCAAACAGTGAACCTTAACCTTGTTCCCACCTATTCTGCGAGTCTGGTTCACTTGCTTATTGTTGTTGCTCCGATCTTTTTTTTTCTTTTTCTTTTTTTCTTTTTTTCTTAATAGCCATTGATAGGATATTGAAGAAACAAAATGGTATTATATTGAGCATTGTAGTGCTTTTCAGGCAGGAATATTGACCTTCATGTTCTTCTGCCTGCATTTACTAACTTGACATTGTGTTGAAAATTGATTTGCATGTTGCTAATAAATTTTTTAAAAGCTTGTTTTTCTGAAGAAGTGGAGAAAAAATAAAACCAAAATTTTGGGATTTACAATTTTTGTTTTGCATTTCTCATACGATCATGTTATCAGCCTTCACAACATATTGGCAACATGACTCCAAAATGGTAAATTTTTTTAATTTAATGGAAACAGAAAAGCCAATTCTTTGTTTTGGGAAAATGTCAGATAGGTAATTGAAACTGAGACCTTTCTACTCCTTGTCCCATTATAATCTATTAATATAAATAGAGATCACATCTTGTTAAAATATTTCTCCTCCTAATTAGATCTCTTGGATGTTGAGGAAGGTAAATCTGTTTCCTTTTCAGAAAAGTTACAATTATTGTTGTCATTTTGACAGGTGGAAACAAAACGGCGACGGAGGTAACTGTTATCATTACGAACACAAAATGGTGAGGTAGAGAAGTTAAATGATGGAGGAGTTGGAACCCATTAAACCTTATTGGTAGCGTTGATGCAAACACGGAGCCGCAGATAGGTAGGTAGTATCTGATCTGCATCGCAAGCAAGCAAGCAAGAGTGTTTTGTGTGCTGATGATGATATATATAGGCAGCAAGAAGGACTGGAGCCTGGTTTGGCTTTCTAGTTTTTGTCTCTTGTCCGTCCGTTTTGAAGGTCAAGGAAGGATGTCATTGGTGCAGGTCTCTCACCTGTTGTAATTATGTAAAATATATAGATTATTTTCTCTTTGTATTTTTAGGGGGTTTTCTGTCGTGTCCAAACTCTTCTATCATCTCAACTTATTATTATTATTATTATTATTATTATAAGAGCAATAGATAAGAAGGGTTTCTTTTATGCATTCTTGTTTCATATTTGTACTAATTGTTACGATTTCTCCATCCCTCCTTCCCTCCACCATTACATGATGCCTTCCTAAAGAGGATCGCTGCATTGGATGATTTTGCCCCTTCTTTTTTCCTTATTTATAATTGCTGGACCGATGATTGTCTTGTTTTAAACATGCCCATGTCCATGTCCTCAAGCTAGAAAGGGTGAAAACCCTTCAAGAATTCAAATCACAACTCCTAGACAAATCTCAGGAAATTATTCCAAGAACAAAACTTTCTTCTGAGTTCAAGAAGAAAAACAAGATTTTTTTTTTTTTTTTGGTTTTATTCAAGCAGTACATATTTATATGCAATATTGAGTTTCTTTCTGTAAGGTAGAAAGAAAGGTTGTATCATCATCTCAAAATGGTTTGACAAGACTCGAATGACAAAATCAATAGGATGTTACAAAAGAATAAATTCAAGAATGACGACTTGGTTTCCTCATGATACAAGTGAAAGTGTGTGTGTGTGTGTGAGAGAGAGAAAAAGATGCAGTGACAGACTCACGCGAATCGAGAGCGTAAGATAACCTTCCATATTCCTTCAGCCTGTGTTCTGAAATTTACTCTCAAGTGTATCGGTAGGGTAGGGTGGTCTCAACTTGTCTTTGCTCTCTTCCATACAATGACGGTGCCATCAGAATCTGATGAAGCCAGCAAGTTCTCCCCATGGTTCCAAGCAACACCAATGACTGGAGAACCATGACCCTGCCAGTCACAATTTCTTTCTTCTCAAACTGAAGGCCGAGGAAATCAAAGACTAATCAAATTTCTAAAATTTGGTAAGCATATGAGATGAACCTGTAAGTTTTACGCAGAGTAATATGGCAGTCAGATCATAAAAAGTAGACATTTAAGATCTTCACTTCCAACAACTTCATTTTTAAAACAACCACATACATGTCAGTAAGAAAAGCACAAAATAGGAAAGGAAGTTTGATTCTTGTGGAAGTTGTGATGCAGGCTTCCAATTCTAAACAAAAAATTTGTAATCTTATTTGATAAATTTCACCTTTAATTATAACAATAAGATTTTTAGCAATCAAATAATTAAAAAAGTCTGCTTTTGTGCACTCAATCTCCATCTAACACAATTTCTAAGAGATTTCAAAGTTTTTATGGTTTGTTTTAATTTTCCAAGCAAAAATGCATGGAAAAAACTAAGACCTACCATCTATCTGAAAGTGAAATGCAGATGATGTTTTCTCATTAGCATTTTTCAGTAAATATGCATTACTGACTTTGTTTTTTTGGATAAGTGAAGGTATTAAAAAGTGCTAAAAGCGTACAAGTGTACACCGGATGTATATAAACAGAAACAGAAACATTTGAACAATTGAGAAGGAAATAAACAGAAACACGTTCACATAGATAACCACAAGTTCCAAATTATCTTAGAAGGGAATATGGGGTGTAAAGTCTGTATACAAAAAAGAGTACAGCCCTTTAACAGAGAAGGCTCCTTATTTGTCATCCTTTCATATTATTCTATCCCCCTCTCTTCACTGTCTGCCCTCGGAGCTTAGAGAGAAATTTCTTCATAACATACAACCCTCAATCATTTAGATTTCCTAAGAGAATGAAAGTTCTAGCATCCTCCCTTCCCACTTTGCTCCCCGGGAATCCAGCTACTAAGCGTTCTTTGAATCAAAAAGGGTAAACAAGGCAGGGAAGATCTCACATAATGGTTATTCTTTACATCATCTATCTTTCCAAAATTTCACCCTTCATCCATTACCTACCTTAAAGGAGATGGTTGAGAAAAAGAACTCTCTTTGCACCGATAATTCTAGACTGATACGTAGGCGCGTTTGGTTCGCGGTACCATTTCATCAAATTAGAATACTTAGAGAATTTTTCGATGTATTAATATTTAGTTTTAGTTTTTGGCAAATTCGTTTCGTGCTTGAATTTGATTAGCGAAAATAAGGAGAATAAGAAAATCCGTTTTGTAAAACCATTTTCTTGAAAATGAAGTTATAAAATATTGAAAATAAAATCCCTTGTTTTTCGAAAACAAGGAGGCTTTGGCAACTGATTTTAGATTCGTATATAAAATCATTGAAATAGTGAATTCGTTTTCTTTGTTTTCAAATTTTGTTTTTGTCTGATGCACAAATAGCTAAACGTGTTTTGTATTTTTCGAAGGTTGAATAGAGAACATAAGGAATTTTCTTTCTTAAGCGAGGCTTGGATTCAGCATACGACCTCTAAACCCCTTCTTCCTCCCCCAACTTACCTTTTATGATTTCCTTCCACCACAGAATCATCTTCACTAGAGAGGGAATCTACCAACTTCATTTGCGAAAGGCCTTATAAATGTAAAGAAAGAACAAACACTCGTGCTCTTTTGGTTTCACTTTGCATAACGAGACCACTTAACTAAGTGCATTTTATCCTCTATGGCCCCCTCCTTCCCAAAGAAAGTCCTTTAGAATCTTCTTTAGTCTTAATCTAACAATTCTGGGATGGTGTACAAAGACATAATCCTTCTTCTACCCTGTTCCAAGCCATTACCAACTTGTATGAGCCCCTAGGAAAAGCCTAAGTAAGAAGGCAACTTTCCCACCTTGTAACCAATTCACAAGCCAAGTCTCCCACATTATTCACCTCCCTAATTGGAATCACCTTGTTTTTGTTTTCTCCACCAAGTTAATCTTCAATCCAAAGAAAGCCTCAAACCATATAAGAAGCAAGTGTAAGAATGTCACTTACTCTTACGAGGCTTCACAAAAAACAATAGTGTCATTTGCGACAAAGAGATTAAAAATCTCTTCATTTTTACCCTCTCTTTCTTCTTAAGAAGAAATTTTTGACTTTTTATAGTCAAGCTTTTCAAGTATAGTTAGGTATCAATTCAAGCAACAAGCCTTATCTCAGCTATCAAGGGGAGTTTGGGTAGGTAAGGTTCTATGTTCCCAACCACTTTGTGAAGAGCTCAACAGCCAAAAATGAATAATAAATCGGGAATACATGTAAATCACTATGGGCTAGACAAGAAATAAAAAAATTTCTTTATCAGTTACCTAAAAAATCTACATTTTATCAATCATCCTTCAGAGACTAAACACAAAAAAAAAAAAAAAAAACCATGCAGTGATATCACGAACCTATGTATTCTCCCTTCTCAAGGGAAAGCAGAGGAGCAGAGGAAGGAAGCGCGGATACTACATGCACTCGTGGTGTTAATTTGAGTGAGCAACGAGGAGTCAAATAACCCTGTATTTCCAAAGCAACACTGACAGAACAAAGCCAACATTATCAGCATTTCATAATGAAAACCTAAAATCCAGACGAATATTCTGCCAATCAGTACCCAAAAAAAGATAAGTTTCCATCTTGTGTACATGTCAGCAACACAGGGCCCCTAGCCAGCAGAGAGAAGCTTCGGTACTGAACAGTTGTGACAGGAGATTTACGATTGTTGCTACTTCGATTGCGATGAGAACGGGATAATGATCCTGTGTGAGAGTTCATATTTACTGTGTATATACATCCCTGCACATATCACCGCATTTACAACTATTGTTATCATCATTGTTGTTATTAGTTGATTAGATAATGAAGATGAATACATATATACAAGAGCACACCTGGGCATCCCCACAAAAAATAAGTTGACCAGTGTGATCATGGTCCAAAGCAGTGATCTCATCATCAAAAACTGTTTTATTAATTACTCTTCCAGTGCTGAAATTGAAAACCTGAAATTTCAATACTGAGTAGTTGGGATCAATTAGCTTCAAAAAATATTGGGGGAAAAAATGACAGTCCATCTCAGTTGCTTCATAATCATTCGATTCTACAAAGTGCCAGTTTTTGAAAGATATATAGCAAGCAAAAGTTTCAATTATTACAGTGATTTCTCTGTTCGCATTGCCAGCTGAGAAGAAGTTGTTATTCACCTGCATCAAAGAAGGCGAGAAAAAAAAAAAATCCATTTGCCTGTTTAGTAAACAATGTCAAAATAGAATAAAGGAGATTTAAATTAACAATCAAAGATAGCTCAGTACAAGTTAACAAGATACCTAAAATTAATAAAAATTGTTCAAAGAAAATTTTGAGTCAACAAATGGTAAAAAGTAAACTTGGTGACAATCACAACTGATGATCTCATGTTCTGCACTTTGATCCAGAATCAACTGTAAATGTGATTTAGATAAAACAACTCTGAACTGAGTATTAGAGTTCCATTCGGTTTACTGTTCAACAGGTTCAGTGGCAAGCTGCTCACAACATTCATGCTGATGTCAGGGCATTCAAGAGGTATCCAGATTTGTAGAAGCCCTAAAGCTGTGCTGGGAATATTAAAGCAGCCCATGTATATTATTAACACATAGTGTAACTTAGCAGATGTAGGAAGCTTCTGGAGACTTAATCATTCTCTAGGGTCTTAATATGATTAGATGGTATTAATAGCATGAAGCATAAAGTTGATTGTTTTCTTTCTTCTCCTTTTTTTACCAAGGTCTTGCAAGCCGCTTTTAGAGAAGTCGTTTTTCACTCATTCTAAGACAATTTTTCCTACACATGCACACTACTTTATCAAATTTTAAAGCAACTTGTTTTAGAACTTAAAAATATAAAATCAACAACCCCTATGTTAAAGTTTAGTCTCCTAATCTATTTAGGATCCTTTTTCCTTCTTCTTTTTAGTCTCCTAATTAGACTCTTAACTCTGTTTCCTTTTTTGCCCTAACACCAGAGTATAAATATGTATGTCTTCTCCTTTGTAAATTAATGAGAATCAATGTATTCATTTTCTCTCAACATGGTATCAGAATCATAAAATAGTTTGAGAATACTAGGGTTAGGGTTTCTCAGTGTAATGATCAATTAGCGACGACGACGTCGGAATACCACTGGCGGCAACTTTTTAGGTGAGATTTTTCGACGACCTCCGTGCGGCCGGCAGGCACGCAGCGGGGCACCTCTCTCCGGTCTAACCACGGTGGAAGCCTCACTTGGGAAAATACCTTCCCCACGAGCATGCGCGATCACGATCAATGGTGAAATCCACCTTATTTAGTGCGTATTTGCCGTGAGACAACTGCTTGGCCGCGCGCCTCCTCCGACAAGTGCGTCACACGCCAGACGGGCACATCCGGCCCTCCACACGCTTCCCCGCCGTCGTAGGAAGCGCTCCTTATTTACTTTTATCTCGACCTTTGTTTTTGAACTTTTCTGTCGCCTAATCTCCATTGTCTTTTGTGTTTCTGTAGTTCTCACGACATCTTGGGACAGGAGTTGTTTCTATTGATTCTATTCACCTTCTGCTGATTTCTCATCTCTATGATTGAAAAAGACGTCTCTATGACTAAAAAATGTCAGACTTTTAATTCTTTTGTATCTAGAACTCCTATGATTACCTTGGATAAACTCACGGGGAGTGAAAATAATCAGTCATGGGCAGACTCGGTGGACCTTTGGTTTATTGGTAATGGTTGTGAGGATCATCCTACTACTGCGAACACAAGTATTTCCGAAGATAAAAGTACTCAATGGAAAAAAACCGATGCTTTCCTATGCAATATTCTTCGGCAATCTATTGATGTTAAGACTGTATATATAATATTGGGGCCTATAAAACTTGTTACACTCTCTGGAATCGGGTAAAGAAACTGTACACTAATGATATTTAGCGTCTCTACAAGGTAATATCCTCCATTGCCAATTTGAAACAATTCGGTATGGATATATCTTCTTATGGTGGACAAATGTCTACCATTAAGATGAACTTATCTCTATTTTGCCAAAGTCTACTAATACTGAGACTTCACTGTCCAAAATAGATTTGAGAACATTAAGATGAACAATTCGGTATGATCATTCTTTTGCTTAACTTCAGGCCAGATTTTGAGAACATCAGGAGCGGATACTCACTAGACGTTCTTCCAGGCACGATGGGGCACTTGCTCGATTTGCCGCCATACCTCCGCGCCACTTTCAGTCCATGCGATCACGAGATTACAGGACATACGTAATGGTTTCTCAGTCTCATTCTCGAAGTGATTCCAGAGGTGGACACGGTAGCAATCGGTGGGAGGCGTCCTCGATGCACATCTTGTCATGGAAGCTCGGACACACAGTGATCGATCTTTATCGATTATGACGACCTCATCTATAACATGAAGCATTTTGATTCGCCCGATCATTGACAAGTTAGTCACCGCGCGTCTCGGGAGCTCATCCACACCCTGAGGGCCATTCTTACGCAAGCGAGTATGAGGTACGCGCCCGTCTCACTTTCAGCCCAGGCAAATCTTCGTCCATTAGCCACATTTGCCCGATTGGTAATGTCTGCAACGCTTAAAATCATCTGCACCTTGGATCCTTGATACTGGAGCCTCTGATCATATCATTGGTAATAAAGACCTTTTTTCTTCTCTTACCTTTCCTTCTCCTTTACCCGCTATTGCCTTAACACAATGGACATAAAATATAGCTAAAGGCATTAAGCTCAGGCTTGTCCCTCAGCTCCTTGCCCCCTTACCTGTGCTTTATGTTCATGATTTTCCTTTTAATCTTATTTTCATAAATAAGTTGACTCGTGACCTTCATTTTGTACTTATTTTTTTCACAACCATGTGTAGTAGGGCCGGATCTGAGGAGGCAGGTCAGCATAAGGCCTTGGGTCGACCTTCTCTGCAGCCCTCGACTCGCCTCTTTGTTGCCTTGCAACCATGGAATCTCATATAGCCATCCGTAGTTGTCTGGTCATCGAGCCTCTCCGAGTTTCGGTCGATTCCTCGTTATTCTAGTTTATCTTTGGCGAGGTGTAGTGTGTCGGCTTGGGAAGCATACTCGTAATGGGTTTTACGGCGTTTAGATCCTCGGACAAGAATCTCTTACGAGGCTTTGTCATGTGATGTTTGGGGTCCTTAAGTCGACCTCTACTTTGGGATTCGTTACTTTGATACTTTTATGGCGATTACATTCTCTCATCTTGGGGTTATTTTTTTTTTTATTGAAACTCATTTGAGTTATTTTTATCTTTGAAAATTTCACAAATGCTTTGAGTCGCACTCGATTCAATACTTCTATTCATATTTTAAGTGATAATTCAAAGGAAAATTTCTCTACACCATTCTCTTCTTTTATGTCTTCCCATGGGATTCTTCACCAATCATCTTGTGCTTACATTCCTGGCAGGAATGATGGGTTGGCCCAATGGCTGTCGTTTAGTTGAACCAGCTGCTCCTTCTCCATCATAAGGTTCTGGGGATGCTATCTTGGATTCGTATTGTTTGATTCATCATATCCATCCTCACATTTTTGCATGATCAGATCTCTCATTCTGTTTACTACCTAATCAACCTCTTTTGCCTCCTCCTCCGATGTCTTTGGTTGTGTCTTGTTTTGTTCATATTCTCATACGGGCAAGACAAACTCTCGATCAAGCTGACAGTCTGTCTTCTTAGGTTGTCTGCGCCGAGAGAGGTTATCGTTGTTATTCTCCACGACTTTATTATTTCTTTACTCTTTCTTTGATGTCGCATTCTTTTTGAGATTCCTCCTTCTCCCTGTGGCTGGCATGTCATACATTCAGGAAGTCTTATCTATTCCTCTTGTCTTACTATCTCCCAAATTCCCTTCTCCACCTACAGTTGTCGTGACTCGACCACTTCAAGTTTATACTCGTCGTCCTCGTCCTCCTATAAGGCCTCTTGTTGACTCATCTTCTATGTCGTAGTCACCTCCTGATCCAGTTCCGCAACCACCTGTTGATATACCTATTGTCATTCGGAAAGGTACCCGCTCTACTTCTAACCCACATCTTGTTTATAATTTTCTGCTTTTATGAGTTTATCTTTACGCTTCTTTGTCTTTGTTTATAGCACATCATGTCTCTACACAAAAGCAGTAGAGGCTCTCTCTCATCAGGAGCTAGAAGCGCTGACGATGGGCGAAATGGATGTTGTTCTTTCCGATAGCGTAAGAACTGTCGCTCTTCCTCCTGGAAAGTCTCCCGTTGGTTGTCGTTGGGTTTATACAATGAAGGTGGGACTTGATGGCAAGATTGATCGGCTTAAAGCCCGGTTGGTTGCCAAAGGGTACACTAAGCAATATAGCTCGGACTATTTTGATACTTTTTCTCCGGTGCCTAAGATTGCCTCTGTTCGCTTGCTTTTCTATGGGTTTCGGGCGCTCGTGACCCACTTTTGGGTTGGATGCTCGAGAATGTCTTCCTCCATGGTGATCTCGCCGAGAAGGTTTATATAGAGCAACCGCCTGGTTTTGTTGCTCAGGGGGAATCTGGTTTGGTATGCAAACTATGTCGTTCCTTATATGGATTGAAACAGTCTCCTTGAGCTTAGTTGTCGGTTCAACTCAGTGGATTCGAGAGTTTAGCATGGTCAAAGCATAGTAGACCATTAGTTTTTATCATCATTCATCTTTGAACAATGTATTGCTATTGTTTATGTGGATGGCAATTGTCGTCATAAATGTGGCGGGATGACATTCCGAGAAACTCAAGCACCACCTTTTGATACTTTTAGACAAAGAATTTAGAGGAGCTTCGAGCTATTTTCTAGGCATTGAGCTAGCTCAATCTAATTCCAGAGTGGTTATTTCTTAGATGAAGCATACTTTAGATATATTGACAAACACTAGTATGTTGAATTTGTAAGCTGTAGACATGGATCAGAATGTCAAACTTAATGCCGGGTCGCGGGAGCTTCTCTCGAGATCGGGGAGATATCATTGACTTGTAGGTAAAGCCCAGGCTTGCTCTCCTTTATCACTCGGTCGTATCTCATTTCCTGTGAGCGTAGTTAGTCAGTTCCTACAATCACCTTGTGATAGCCATTGGGATGCTGCAGTTCGCATTCTCCGTTATGTCAAAGGAACTCCAAGTCAAGGGGGTGTTGTCTTAGAGCCGAGGTCGTACGAAGTTTGTTAATACCCAGGTGATGCAAGCTGCGCAAGCTCACTCACAGATAGACGTTCTACATCAGGGTATTGTGTGTTCATTGGAGGTAACTTAATATCCTGGAAGAGTAAGAAATAAGATGTAGTAGCTAGGTCTAGTGCTGAAGCCGAGTATCGAGCTATGACCTTAGCAACATGTGAACTCATATGGTTGAAGCATCTCCTCCGAGAGCTAAGATTTGGGAAGGATGAATAGATGAAACTTATATGTGATAATCAAGCTGCCTTGCATATTTCATCTAACCCAGTTTTCCATGAGAGGACCAAGCACATCAAAGTGGATTGCCACTTTATCAGAGAGAAGATTGCATCAGGATGCATGACTCTGGATTTTGTCAGCTCTAATAATGCATTAAAGCGGATATCTTCAAGTGAAGTATATTTGGAGTCGTTGGATAAGTATATATGACTGACAAACAGTTTGGAAATATCGGGTTTCGATGGATATACTCCGGTACTTGCATTTATGGATAGGAGATATATCGGTGGATATTTTTATGAATATCGATATATCGAAAATCAACAAAAATACTTTGAAATTTATGAAAATACTTTTTAAAAGTGTAAAAATGACATTAATAATCGAATATATACATTCTGATGAGTTTTTAAAATCGAAATGAAGATTGATGTGACTCAGTGCAACATTTGATGGATAGATCAAATTCCGGTAAAAGACAATGCTCCATACGAGACGTAGAATTGTTAGATAATATTGATTATAAGATTTCAAACATGTCATGAATAAATGTCTTGACTTGTATCTGACTTAATTGGATAGGAAATTCGGGGTTCATCCATGCCTAAGTTTCAAATATTAACTAACATGAAAAATTAATTTATTAATATATTATTACTAAATTAAAACTAATTTAAAATATAAAAAACTTCATATAATACTATAAATTTATAATATGCATACGATATTAACTAATATATAACTTGATTTTAAAAGTGCAGACATGAAATGTTAATTTATTAATATATTATTACTAAATTAACTAATTTAAAATATTAAACTAATATATAGTTATTTAAGAGATATCACAAAGAAAATTTTTGGAGTAAAAATGAAGATTGGATATTGGTAGAGAGAATTTGTGATCAAAATTGAATGATTTTAGAGGTATTTATATAGATTTTTTTGGAGTGAAAATAATCGTTGGATGGTCAAAATATATTTGTAATTTAATTATAGCTTAGTTGGATTTAATTTTTGGTGCAAATATGGTCATTTGTTATATTTAGATATATCCGTATATCAGATATATCACCGATATATCTAGATATATCTCGATATATCTCAGATATTTACCGATATTTCGATATATCTCCCACAGATATTTCACGGAATATTCCAGATATATCTCAGATATTTTGAGGCAAATCGATCAGCGGCGTGTGTTCTACTCACCAAAAATTCGGTCCGATCTGGAAATCTCTCGGCGAAACATCTCCGCCCGATATTTCCCGATTTTTCGATTTTCCTCTAAGCGATTTTGTTAGCAAAAGTAAACCGCTATGGGACGTCCATCCAGATATATCGGAAATTTCAATCCTTGGTGACAAGCTTGGTGCTTTTGACCTATATGCTCCAGCTTGAGGGGGAGTGTTAAGGTTTAGTCTCCTAATCTATTTAGGATCATGTTTCCTTCTTCTTTTTAGTCTCCTAATTAGACTCTTAACTCTGTTTCCTTTTTTGCCCTAACACCAAAGTATAAATATGTATATTTCCTCCTTTGTAAAATAATGAGAATCAATGTATTCCTTTTCTCTCAACACTCTACATCTTGAAAGCATTCAACCAAGCTATCCGGTAATAAGATCTTCCATTCTTTCATCAACAATCATTCTGTCCTTTAGTCATGTCCAACTGCATAGCTTTACTTATGAATTAGACTCAAAGCTGAGTTAGCAACTTCAAGCTTCTTGAGCTGTCTGTGGAGCATAGAAAAATCTAGTCCATGAAAACTAGTTTTGGGTTTATCTTCTTTTTCTTTTTTTGATAGATAAGGAAAAGGTGTAGATTAAAAGAGAGGAGTTGAAAAAGTGTGCCAAAGTCCACAAGTGTACAAAAAAACTAGTTTGGGTTTATCTTGAGGTGCATTTTCTTATAAGTGTCCGAGAAAATTCTAATGATTGGTTGAATTAAATGGCAAGGTGGTCATTGATTAAGAGATATTGGTCGTGTAGGAACTGAGAGTAGGCAATTAAAATTCTCATCCACTGAAGGGAGGCTAGTTAGCTAGGAACCTAATTCCTTTGCCAATCAAAGAGTTGCTTGTTTATTTGTTTAGGATAGGAAAATGGCTTAAGATAGTAAGGAAGTTAAGAGTTTCTTTTCTTGTTTCTATGCATTTGGACTGAGCATGGTCACATATTCTTTGAAGAGAAAGAGCGATCTGGTCAATTTCTAAAACAGTCTTCTCATTTCTTTCCTTTTTTTCTTTGACAAAATTTTCTCATTTCTTTGTTTGGGCAGTTTAGGATTGTTTCTATAAATGTCAATATTTTTGCTTTGAACTTGGAAGGCGGAATTAGATGGGGATCACAGGTTGTGTCTTTTGTTTTCATTTCTCGTCGTTGCAGGTTTCAAACCTAGAGGCATTCTCCTCTGCATCTCATGCTCTCTTTCTTGTAAGGCATTGTTTCTTAACAAAATACTGAGTCCTATAAACAAATGGAATACTTAAAGAAGACTAGACCAGGCTAACTTAACTACTTAATTACTCAACAAGAAGGATGAGGTCACAACATACATTTAATGTGTAAACAACAAACAGAGTACATATAGCAGATATGAGAATTTCAAGAGTTTGTACTTACAGGATGAAAACGGATAGACAGTTGTGAAGAGATTCCATATATTACTCGAATACAAAGGCCTTTTGATATCTCCCATACTCTGATACTTTTATCCATTGATGAGGATGCAATGTACTGATTGTTGGATGAGAAGTCAAAATCTGAAAATTATGAATATTTAAAGAAGATTATACTCAGTGGAACTATTGCATCTGTTATTAAACTGAAATAGCAACAAAAATCCAGGAAGAATTTGTCAATTATGGAATAAACCACTGAATCCTCATTTCAAACCAAAAATACAATCCTAGGATCCTTTTAAATAAGTGGCCAGCATTCCAGTCCACAAAACAAAGAGAAAATCTAGGAAAACAAACTACTAATAACTACCATAGCAACTATATGAAAGGTTACAACTATTCAGGTAATCCTAACTACCAATAACTACCAAAGCAACCATCAGCTAAGTTATAGCTATTCATGTAATCCTAAGAAAGTATGAATATTTTCTACAAATTCCATTGACAGAATTTGCTTCCAATTTATATACAATCAACTCTTGAGTGTTCCCTTCCCACTGGCAGAGATTGGACCATGCAACTGCTTGAATACTCACAACTGTACTGTGTTAACTTTTCCCTTTGCCATGAATTGTAGGAAGGGTATGACAGGTGCTACTAGTGAAAAGTGATCTTCTTACTACTAAATGTTTCCTCCAAAGCAACAACTTCGAGGAATATTAGGCCCAGATGGATGCCTTAGACCGAGAAAAAGGAAAGTAATATTGATGATGCACATCAAGGAAGAAATATTGATGATGCCAGTAAATCTAGTGACAAGTTCTACCAGGACCTTCTTTGGCATAGCAGTATCCGCTACTCGCTATGACAATGTTTTTTTTTTTTTGTGATAATTGTGGATGTCCAAGCCAGCTTACGTGCACCTCGACTAATTCCACAGGGTCCTAGAGTGACTAGCCGGGTAAACACCCTCTAGTGCCACTAGGGGGACTCGAACCCGTAACCTCTGGATACCCATCCTAGAGCTTTACGCCATCTGAGCTACCCCTTAGGGGTATGCTCGCTATGACAATGTTGTTTCTTTTTTTCCCTTTTTTCTTCCAATACCAAGGGCTCAGTGGTCAGTGCACTTGGTCAGACTCTATCATTTGGAAGGAGAGGATAAGAGAAACATTATAGATACAGAAGAGACCAGAAATTTAGCCAGTCAACAAAGTTGCTCTTCATCCCTAGCCCCATGGAAGTTTATATGAAAAGATATAGCCCTTCAATGCAGCCTTTCCCTCCCTCCCTCCTAGGAAGATTAATAATTTTAAAATGGTATTTAGGTTTCCTTTTACATTCAAAAGAAACCCATATTACCTTGAGGTGGTATTAAACAATGGTCTCTCCAACTAACAATACAACTGCCTAACAGGTTCCTATTATACAGATAGTGAGTCACTGGAAGCCTTAAATTCTTGGATTGGAACCTAAACCTCCAGAAATCCCTTGTCCAGAATTAGGGTGCAAAGCAAGGCCCCATTTATTCCGAGAAATATCCTTCAAAAACAATTTAAATTCAGCCAATGGTAGCAATTTCTTGAGGCTGCCTACAATTTTAAAGTTTGTGTAAGATAAACCAACACCAACTATGATCTAGTTGTTGACATAGAAACAGCTGTAAAGCAGGTCATTCTTCCCCAGTAGCAATATATAATTTTCCTTGGTTGAGACTATTAAAGAAAAGGCATAAAGCAAGCAGGCTTACACTAAATATTCATGTTTGAAATTCAGTTAGGTGATCTGTGCACTAGATTAACTCCAGTAAGCAACATGAGTAGATTTGGTTATAACTACATTAGTTTAATATGTATGGAGTGAATACTTGTAATCCTCTTTCAACTTATCAAACAAACAAACAAAAAAAAACTTGTAATCCTCTTTCAAATTCATTTCAAACATCATAATTTGTTTAAAT
The DNA here is from genome assembly GCA_016808115.1 of Tetrastigma voinierianum. Classification (NCBI taxonomy): domain Eukaryota; kingdom Viridiplantae; phylum Streptophyta; class Magnoliopsida; order Vitales; family Vitaceae; genus Tetrastigma; species Tetrastigma voinierianum. The sequence goes on along the minus strand of JAEQBH010009409.1, from coordinate 45,135 downwards.
CATCATATCTACAAGAAACCAAAAAATACTCTATCCAGAATGACCGAAGGCATTTTGTTGATATGTCACCAACAAGTATGATTAGAGGTCTTTGGCCAAAGTCATCACTCATCATTATCATATTTAGATGGTTTAGGAAGAAGCTCTGAAACCGCTAGCAGAGAGAGTACAAACTACAGGATTAAGCATGAAGACTATAGATCCAGCTGCATTTAGTCCAACCTGTCACATCTTTGGAATGCCCTCTCAATTCTTTGATGATTGAAGGAGGCTGTGAAACAGTACAAACTGTCAAGGTTCCATCTGCTGCTCCATATGCTAATAGATCCGAACTCTTGTTCCCAAACTTCAAAACCGTAACTGGAAACAAAACAAAGGGAATTTGCTCCTTCCAGAAACAAAATTACCACTTATTGAAAAGAAAAAGGTTTAGAGTGCTCTAAATATTACCTGAAGCTTTGCATTGGTCAAATATGCAATGCATTCCAACAAAGGAATATGCAGGTTCAACCTTTCGAAGTGGGGGATCGTTGTCACTTGCATTTGAGCTGAAACTGGTCCTGTGACTTGAAGCTTGATAGCCACTTCGTAGGTCCTGTGAGTGAAGTACGTGTTTATCACACTTTTGTTGATCGCTAAAATACGTGTTTATTAAACTTATATGCAAAAAAAACACACACACACAATCAAAATGATTGGAAAAAATATCAATTGTTCGTTAACATGGCCATTAATTGTCCACCTGTACTAGATCAAGACTGTGGCACAGGTATTGAAATTATGATACCTAACATATTAGCTTGACATTTTTAGACTAAAGAACATGCTACCCACCATAAACAGACACAAAGTGGTTACCATACTTATAGCATTAACAACCCTCTAATTTTTGCTCTTTAAGGTAGGCAACATTATTTTCTAAGGGAGATCAACAAATTTTGAGTTGCCCTTGAGGCTTGGCTCAAGAGGTAAAGAGATGGTCCCAAGTTCAAGTCCCAATGTGGACAAAAAAAGAAAAAGAAACATATACGTATCTAAAAAAAACATCTACAAATGTTGAGTCAAAACAAATAAAATTAAGGTCATAATCATGTATCATAAGTTCAGCACTGTGACAATCTAATTTTTTAGTTATGGCTAAAAGTTGCAGACCTTTCTATGGTTCTCTTTCATTTTTGGTTTGATGAAGGTCAAAAAATGAATTCTAAAATAAACTATAATTTTTTAGCAAATATAATTTTAGAAGTTTTTAGCTCTATTGTAATTTTCTTTTTATCCTTTATTTTGATCAACTCTTGCCTTTGTTTGGGCCACAATGTATTTGGACAAAGAAAATGGAGGATTGGAAAAGAAGAACCTAAGGTGTCTTAATAAGGCGCTTCTATCTAAGTGGAGTTGGCAGTTTGCACCAAAAAAGGGGCTTTGTGGAATAATGTGATTAGATTAAAGAATGGAAAGAAGAGAGGGTGGCATTCTTGTGAAGTGTGTGTGTGTCGTGGGGGTGGCATGGGGGCTTGGGGTTGCGGAAGGTAATACAGAGGTAGTAGCCTAGAATGTCCTTTGTAGTGGGAAATGGGCAAAGGGTGAAGTTTTTGAAAGAAACTTGGTCTGGCCAGACTCGAGAGGAGGGAAGAGGCTAGAACACCATGTTCATCAAATAGTACAATGATTGGGAGTTGGAGGATGTAAAGAGACTTTTGTCTTGGCTTGGACTAAGAACTTTGGTTGAAGGGATTGAGGACATAATCAGATGGATGGTGACAAAAGATGGTGAGAAATTAGTCAAGTTGATGTATAAGCCTTTAAAGCCAGACCTCTATAAATACTCCCCCCAACAAATGGTGTGGAGTCTTATGCAACCAAAGGTTTGCTTTTTCACTTGGGAAGCGACTTAGGGTAGAGTCTTAGCTCTTGACCAACCTCAGAAAACGGGTTTTCCTCTTACTAAGTTACTGACATTTGATAACTTTGTCAAAGAGTGAGAGTCCATAGACACCATCTCATACCACACTTGGGTGGGTTTTTTTTTTTTTTTTGATAAGTAAACACGTTGATTGTGAAAGTAAAACCAAAAAGTAACATGAGGACAACTTAAAACATACAGGAAGTACACAAAAGGAGCTCAAAGGGCATAAAGACAAGGTTGTTGTGGGAGATGTTCTTCTCTCTGTTTGATATTTCATGGGTGAATCCAAGTTTGGTTTAGGATACTCTCTTTTGTTGGAAAAGTTTTGTGGCTAGTAAAAAACGGACAAAGGTTTGATAGGTGGGACCATTATGTTTATTTTGGAAGGTTTAGATGCTAGAAATGAGAATACTCTTAGGGATGAGATGTTGTCTATATAGAGGATCGAGACCTCTTTGTTTTTTCTTTGGTTAGAGACTAAATTATCTATATTGGATGGTCCTTTGACAATAGCTAAGTTTATTGATTTGGTGAGGGGATAAGTGAGAATGGTTGTTTTTTTGTATATTGTAGATGTCTTTTGTGCGGTCTTAAAAGAGAGAGTGTATCTTTCTTGTAATGGCTTAGTTTCTATTTTAACAGCTTCCACGATATACTTTTATTAACCAAGGGGAAGAAAAAGCTCCATGCCTTGAATGATAAAATAAGGAGCATTCATTTATTGGAAACTTCTTTGTTTGTCAAACATGAAAATGAACCATAAATCTTTTTATTGCCACTTCACGCAACAATGCTGAATATTAGGTTTCTTATTGGTCCTCCTCCCAGCCCCAAAGAGGTAAAAGGAAACATAAGGAGGAATGACCTTTTTCGGATCCCAAGTCTTGTGTGCAAAAGGCTAGAAAAAATCCAGAGAGACTTTTTTACGCGGGGAGGGAACACAGGAAAAAGAAGGCCTCATGGTGGGTTGGGCTGGTATGTACGGATAAGGTTGAGCGGCTGGGGGTCGGAGAACTGTGGTAAACAAAGCCTTGTTAGGAAAGTGGCTTTGGCGTTTCGCAAACGAAAGGAATTCCTTGTGGAGGAAGACAATCAAAAGAAAATTTGGGGAATCGCAGGGGGGATGGTGCTCGGGGGAGGTTAGGAACAGTTTTGAGACAGGCTTATGGAAAGAAATTAGGAAAGGATGGGATATGGTCCACTTAAATGCCAAATTTGTAGTTGGTGATGGTAGCAGAATCAGGTTTTGGGAAGATGTCTGGGGGGGTGAGGAGGCTTTGCGCATAATGTTCCCGACTTTGTTTAGCTTGGCGGTTCGAAAAGATGCGCTGATTAGGGAGATTTGGGACGCTTCGAATGAAGGTGGTTGGACCCCTCGGTTTAGCAGGCCATTCAATGACTGGGAATTGATAGAGGTGGAGAATTTTCTGAAAATGACCCATCCTTGGAGAGTGGTCTCAAATAGGGAAGACAAGCTGGTCTTAAAGGGTAAGCCCATCCCTTTATTGATGAAGCTCTTATACGGTTTTGAATCGCAGAAGAGACAAGACCTTTTCTGACTCATCGAGTTTGGAGTACACTTTCTTGGTCCCTTAAAGGTGGGCTTCTTTGCTTGGGAGGCATCTTGGGGTAAGGTGATGACTTTGGACCAACTCAAAAAGAGAGGAAGATCCTTAGCCAACAGATGCTACCTATGTGAAGAGGAGGAGGAAACCCTAAACCATCTTCTTGTGCACTGTTCGAAGGCTAGAATGCTTTGGGAGCTTATTTTGGCTATAGTGGGGTTTGGATGGGTTTTTCATTTCTCAGTGTAACAGGTCCTTCTAGCTTGGCAAGGAACAAAAGTGGGCAAGAAGCGCAAGAAAGTTTGGAGGGCTGCTCCTCTTTGCCTTTTCTGGACAGTGTGGTGTGAGAGAAATAGAGTGGCCTTCGATAATGAGACCTTCTCTATGTATAGATTAAAGAATTCTTTCATTTGTAGCTTAGTCTGGTCAGCGTGTCTAGTGAGAGGATAGAGAGACGGGAGTTTATTGGAATTTTCTTGGATAGAATTTATAGGTAATTGTTTTTTAGGATTTGAGGTTTTTCTTAGGTTTTTGGCCCTTCTCCGGGCTTTGTCCCTTTTGTATACTCCCAGTGTACTTTTGGGCAGCTTTGCTATTTTTTGTGATTAATACATGTTACTTTATCCATCAAAAAAATAATAATAATAAGGAGGAATGACCTTTGAGTAAGATTTGGTTTAGAGAGGAAGTTCCATATATTTAATTAGCTTTGAGTAGTATTTGCATGTCATTTCAACTGAATGTGATCCGTAAAACATAATTAATTCAAAAGGCTGTTGCTGATTTCTTAGCAATATATGATGCATTTGAGGAGAAAACATATATCTCTGAAAGGTTAAGACAAAAAACTTCATAAAATATACATACCCTGCTGGAATTCCAGCTGTCCACCTCAAACAAAAGGGAGAGTGGAGCTGGAGATTGGATCCATCGCCCACTGATGCATCAACCAGTAAATTACCCTGATGTCAGAATTGTATGGAAACATAAATTTAAATAGCACTCTAAATCAGAAAGTTGCACAGTCAGAAAATTTCTTCACCATTCTCAAGTATAAGGCAAAAAAAATATAATGTTCAAGATTTACAAATTTGGTGAAGGAATACACGAAGTAAAGGAAACAAATTCTGATTTAGTAGATCTCAGTGACACATTTAGGGAAATAGACAGAGACATTCTACTGTCTCCATAAAATTCAACAAATAAAAGAAGATTTCTTCCATGGAACTAATTTTCATATAAAGAAAATTAAGTTGGAACTTTCATTTCAAGTTGAAACCCTGGCCAGTGATTAAACTGGTTCCTTCTTTGAATGAAACAGAGTACATTGCATTTAATCATAGGCACGAATTGTAATTAAATCTTCATTCCAGTACCAATGCCAATTTCGTTAATTAGATAAAGCAAAAGATGCTTATCAAACAAAAACCCTAATCAGTAGAGATCCTTTTACATAGCAATGTGGAATGACATCCCTGTTATTCATGTATTTGGGGTCAACACAATCACTGTAACTAGTAACTACAATCTAGTGAAAATGAAGACAAAAACAAAGTCACTCTGCATCATGAGTTTGAGAGAGAATCAAACACAATCATTTCACAGCACTCATCAAGTAAAATTTCAATAACCTTTGACCAGGAGTGCTTGAGTGGCTTGGTGCATGCAAACTTTCCCAATTCCTCGGCCTGCGAATGTAATTACAGTATGCTACATAGCCTTTTCCATTGCATCTCCAATCCTTCAATAAATCAACACTATAAGCCATTGTTGTTTGCAAAAAGTAAAATTACAAACACCAAAGTCCAAAAAATCTTTGTGCACTTCCAGTGCCCCACCTTTCTATAGGGAAATATCAAAATACTTTTGTTTGGCCTCTAAAATATAAAATAATAATAACAAACAACTAAATTCTCAAAGAACCAACTATTCAGAAAATTGTGGTACAAAGATCTTAGTATTTAGAGATTGAAGTACAACTTTTGCCCCACACTACGAGTCCCTAGAGTGTTTACAAAGACACTTAACCTCAATTCTAAGACTTTGATAAGTGTCTATACAAAATATAGAAATTGGATAACAGTTTTTAGAATCGCATTCATTTAGAAAATAACACTCATTTGATTGCATTTCCTGTTTTTGGCCCCTATTCTTAAAAAGGTACTTTTCTTCTTGTTTTAGAGTTCAGTTCTTTTTTGGCCTTTAACTTCATTCTTTTATTCGACTGCCGAACGCATTAAAATAACTATTCTGCATTATGGTCTTTTGGCCTTTAAGAACAGAGACATATTTTCAAAGGTGCAACTAGAGACATCTCACATCAGATGCATTACAGCTTGTTTTTTGATCCCTAAACATCTCCATCAAAATGCAAGAATCCAAATATATTTAACAGAAGAAAACTTTCCTATTTGACCATAATGACCAATTCTCTCCCAAAATTTGCTCAAGTCACTCTAAACATTCCCTTCCAAAGCAGATCTCTCAAAAATACGATAAAATAGTGAATCCGAAGCATACCTTCCGGCAATGAACACCAGACTCGGCCTTCCGGTATAGAAGAAGACGACGAATTCCAATGTACTGCGGATCCGAATCAGCAGTAGAAGGCTGAAGCAAACAGCTGAAGAACGTTGGATCCACAGCCTTGTTCTTATCCTCTTCTGATGAACTGCCCTTCTCAATCGTCTCGTCGGCCATTCTAAGGAGCTTCCGGCGAATCCTTCATCAGAAAACGTTGATTCAGTCAGTGCCGGAGGATCCAACGTGAGGAGGACGATGGCGCCAGCATAGAGATACGATCGCAACTACCAACGGGTGCACAGAAGCTTAGTGCTACTGATGAATTTCGGTGAGATTCAGTTCGCTTCTGAGACGTGCGGTATAGCGGTGTTCGGTGATGAATGATGTGCAGTTCAATCCTTTACAGTTCTTTCGATTCCTTTTTTATTTTATTTTTATTTTAAAGGAAAATTAGTCATTATTTTTTGCATTTAAATGTGAACATAAAGTTTGTTTTTTAAATAGTAAAATTTTGTTTTTACATCCGAACCTCTCTACCTGTTCGGGGCAACAAAACTATAATTAAAATGAAAATTGGGGTATAAAAACAAAATTAATGAAAATTATTATATTTAAAATTAAAATTTTTATTCGGGATTTAAATAAAAAATTCATCGAAGGATTTTAATACTAATTTTTTCCTTATTTTAAATAATCTCTTGTTAATTGTTCCAAGAATATGTCATAAAAATAATAATATTTTTGTTTATTATTAATTATAAAAATAACTAAAATTCACATTATTTGATTCTACATAAATGAAGATTAAATTTATAAAATAAGAATAATATTTTTTTTGTTTTAAAACCATATCAAAATTTTAATCCAAATAGGATTTTTATTTTATGTTTCAAATAACTATTTTTTAAAACATCTTCACAAACACTCTTGTTTAAAAAAAATCAAGAAAATTGTTTTCTTCTCTATTTTGAAAACATTTTTCAAAAATAGTTTTAAAAAAACACGGTCAAATGGGTAGAGTGTTGGGAAATACTACCAAACGCAATTGTTCTAAAAAATAATTTATACGTATCTCAAAAATAGGTTAATGAAATAATTAGCGGCAACCAAGTAATACGGCAATAAATAAATCAATATAATGAAGTAATATTGATTTTTTTATGTGAAACCACTTAAATAAAAGTAAAAGCGAGGCCGTAAAGTAGGCAGCTTATTATTCCAACCCAGTAACTAATGATAATGGATTACGCATTTCTTAAATAAATTTAGGGCTAGCAGCTAATAGCGCGTAAGAATATATCGTTCTTGAAACACCAAAAATAACAACGTCGTCTCGATGATGGATAAAACAAGAAAGAGGAAAAATCTCATTAAATGATGGAATGGCCACGAATGGGTATTGTGAGCTAATCGAAGATCAGCATGCAGGATTGAATCGGCGCTGGTCAGCGCGATCAAATTTGAGCCATGACGTGTTTGAACTGAAATGCTGTAAAATAATCAAAACCATAACCACTTTTAACCATAAACTACCAAACACTCTTTTTAATTTTTCTCTCGGCTTTTTGGTACAGCTACCGACAGCAGGCAACTCTCCCTTTTGTGATTTGCTTTTATTTTATTTTTATTCAAACAATGGGTTTTGCCCATTGGTCCGACCCACAAAGTGGACCCGAGCAAATCTTCCCCTCAGCGCCATGTCGGTAGCAGGCTCAATGAGGCCACTCTCTGCCTTTGAGACACAGCTGTCTCGGGCGAGCACTTAGTCGGCACATGTCTGTCCGTTCTCGAGCTGGTGTGTTTGCCGAATCTGATTAAGCAGACTCAGCGCGTCGCGAATCCGGTGATATCCCAACATCAATATGATTCAATCTTGAATGAAATGTCAAATTCTTTGAGAGGTGAATGGCACTCTAACTATCACTGTAAACAACATATTTCTCTTGTTTCAACCCCAATTCTTCTAAGAATTTTCTCATCCACAAAGCTTCTTTACAACCCTCAATAATAGCAATGTACTTAGCTTCTGTGGTGGATAATGCAACACACATTCTGTGGCTTAGTTGCCAGGGGCAGCTCCACTTGCAAAAAGTCATCGCAGACACAGATGGACTTGAATCAGCATCACTTGCCGTATGCGGATCTGTGTATCCATGTAGCATAGGCTCACCCTTTGCCGCGCGAAAACACCTTAAGCACACCTTGGAAGTGCCTCTCATATATCTCGGCTATCCTTATCAACTGCTTCCGCGGTGCTCCTTCCCCAATTAGTAGCGGCTAACAACTCAGTGCATGAGCGCGTGTAAGCTGAAACACGGTTATAGCATACATCAAATATCCAACGACGAGATCTCGTAAGGAACTTTGCTCATCTCTTTCATATCTTTCTCACTTGTAGGACATTTAGCGGTAAGCTTTGAGAGTGGCACAGTGAGAGGGAGAACAAACTACCTTAGTGTGGCAGCCCCAAACCCTAGCAGGCCAGGTTGGCGGGTGAACCGAAAACCGGGGATGCCGTAGAGCGAATTAATCCAGTTTATGTCGAATCGTTTCGTTACCGAATCTTTGCGGGCGATTTCAATTTAGAGACGAGCAGCCAAGCATTCGTTTAACGAATGCGTTCTGATAAGTAAAGACATTCTATGCCTTTTCAAAATGATTTCTAAAATAGATATTCGAGGAGTTCGAAATGTTTTTGCAAAATATCAAAGTTCAAAAAGAAATATGACATGAATGCACAAATTAGACACTCTCGCGATTATTATATGACTCGGCCATTTCGCCGATCTTTGGGTCCTTTCGATCCCATCTATCACTTTCGATTTTTGCGCATTGGTAAAACATCACATCAAGCATTTCATGCTTGATGTGGTTTTATACAAATCCATTCTTAGTTTGAGTTTAATTGAATCATGTAATTTAACAATTCAAAACTTTCAAAATCTTTTTGGGATGATCGATAATCGATACAATCATATCTTGTTTATATCTGATGAATTTATAGTTAGATTTGATCATCCCAAATATACACTTTCATATTCAATAAATCATGCATTTCACAATGCTCTTTTCATTTCAATTGGAAAACATGCTTTTCAATTCCAATATTTCACAATCTCAAATCAATTCAATTATGCTCACCAATTCATTTTAAACACACCAATTGATTCGAGTTACGCTCTTACTTGAATTTAGCTTTTATGTTTTTCGGTATACAGGATATCGGAATCACCGACACGATCCCGCTAGGCTGCAGGCCGGTATAAAAAAAATCAATTAGTGAACACTAAATCTACAGTCTTGTTAGGCTGGCGATCGGAGTGACACATGTCTGATCGTTCGCGATCTTGCTATTTTGACCCCTATTGGTATACCAATCTATCCTTAATGTGAAATAAACGGTTAGTGCAATGCAAAGGCGTTGAATCTTTATAGCAAAAATATAGTACAATACGTACATTTATATAAACAGTTCATTTCAATAATCTGTACAGGAATTGTCATGTACAAACATTTCCACAATAAAGCACTACCGGAATCGATTAAATAAATTCGATATCTTAGCATGCGTTTAGAATAAATGGTGAAATCTTGAAAATAGAACAAAAAGTAAAAACTTGAAGCGAGGAATAAAAGTCGAATTAGAACAAACCAAAATCATTAAACTTTGATTCCGATCTTGAGAATCTCGACTTGATGCGGGCTTTATCTGGTCATTGCACTGTTGAATACAATAATGACCACATATTAGTAAGGTTATTTGAGGGTTTTTTGTCATGGTTTATGTCTACCCGATACCCCTTCACTTGAAAAATTTTATGGGGACACATGAACCATAATTTGATCATGCTTCCTTCAAGAAAATTTTAGCTCCATGAATATATTTTTATTAGGAATTAGAATCATCTCAGTTGGATCACCCAAACTCAAGTTACGGCATTTTAATGCCAAACTGGTCAGTATGTCTAGCTCACAGGTTTCCTCTTGTTCCCAATTTCAGGGGTCTTAACCCACCAATTTTAGTAATGGTTCCTTCTACTCATTTTAATCTATGGTTATAAGGTTTCTTCTCCAACTAGAATCATCTAATTTGGATCACCAAAACTCAAGTTATTGCATTTTACATCCAGACCACTCTAATTTGCAAAATAAAATCATATTATTCTTGCACATAGCTCCACTTTGACAAATTTCTGGGCAATTTGGGGTAACAATTTGCATATACTTTCTTCAAGTAAATTATTCTCCTAGAAGTCTAGTTTACCCAGAATTTTGAATCACTCAATTTGGATGAGAAATGACCAAGTTATGACCAAAACAAAAACATGGGTTTGGAAAATTTTTAACAGCATCTCATTTGAAACTTCATCATTTCCTCTTCCTGATTTTCTTTCAAAACACCTCAAAATAAAACCAAAACTCAAAAGAAACTCTCCCAATAACATATTAGAACAACCATGAGTAAAACCTTTGGATGTATTAGGATTTTCCTAACACGAGCATCATTTAAAACAAAACTAGGGTTTGTGTTCTTACAGCAGATTGACAATTACCTGGCCTTAGGCTCACTTCTTGTTTCCTTGGGCCGAGCAAACATGGAGAGTTCTACCACAATCTTGATCTTCACACACAAAACCTAGGTTTTCTCTCCCAAGCTCCAAAGCGTATTTGGCTCCAAATGGGGTGTTCTAAGACGAATGTGAAAAGTACAATACCATATTCTTATAAGGTCATAAAACTCATTTTTTGACTTAAGTTCTCACAAATGGCTAGCTTGCCCATATATTCTTGTATTTGCACTTCAATTCTTATTATTCACTCTTAGACCTTTATTCTTTATATCGAAATGACCCTTAGGTCGATTTTACAAATTCAAATTTTGCATTTTCCTTTAGTTAATTTATGGGTTTGGTCAATTTCTCATTTAGCATATAATATTTAATTATATACTCACATATTCATTTGCACTTGGCATTTATCCATTCATATATCATTTAACATTTATCAATTATCATTTAATCATTTCTCAATTTCAGGAAAAACCCAAGTTTATTTCGGTTATACCCTAAACATATAATAATATTATTATAAAAATAGTAGGGTATTTTTGGGGCGTTACACTTAGCCTTACTCATGTTAAATCTTTCAAGAACCTTCTCAATGTAGCTTTCTTTAGATAACCAAAGTTTCCTATTCTTCCTATCACGGGAGATCTTCTTTAAATGTCCAGTTTAAAATTGATCCTAAGTCTTTCATGGCAAAAGACTCACTAAGCTCTCTCTTCAACCTATCAATCTTGCTAGAATCATGACCAATTATCAACATGTCATCAACATACAGGAGGAGGATAATAAAATCATCATCAAAGAACTTTCTAGTGAACACACAATGATCAAATGAAATTCTGTTGTACCCATGATTCATCATGAAAGAGTCAAACTTCTTGTACCATTGCCTTGGTGTTTGCTTGAATCCATACAAGCTCTTCTTTAACTTGCACACAATATTTTCTTTTCCTTTTACTTCAAACCTTTCAGGTTGCTGCATGTAGATTTCTTCTTCCAAATCGCCATGAAGAAATGCAGTTTTCACATCAAGTTGCTCAAATTCTAAATTCAAGCAAGCAGTAAGACCAAGGGCAACACGAATAAAGGACATCTTTACCACTAGAGAGAATATTTCTTCAAAATCAATGCCTTTCTTCTGATTGAACCCCTTCACAACCAATCATGCCTTGTACATGAGTTGTGAGCCATTGTTTCATTTTTCAATTTGTACACCCATTTGTTTATAAGAGCTTTCTTTCCTTGCGGTAACTTCACCAAGTCATAGGTGTGGTTCTCAAGTAAGGATCTCACTTCTTCTTGCATGGCTTTACTTGACTCTTTCTTACTTTCTCATGTAAAATACTTTAGTAGTATCTAGCTCTCCTCCGTTAGTAAGCATCACATACTCATTAGGAGGATCTCTTGTAGAAGGTTGACGCTCTTTGGTAGATCTTCTCAATGGTGGTTCATATGGTAGTAGTGGAAGTTCTCCATCAGCTTGTTCATTGACAGCATCCTCGACTATAGGGTCATCTTCATTTTCAGTGACACCATCACCTTCCTGTAACTCTCCCCCATGATTAGCATGCAGCAGTGGAACTGCGGATCGATTCTAATTGGAATTTCGAGCGAAGAACTAGCTTTCGACCTTGTCACCATCATCAACAAGTTGGTCTTTAAGAAACACAACATCTCTACTTCTGACAATCTTCTTACTCAATGGATCCCATAGCCTGTACCCAAATTCTTCATGACCATACTCTAAGAAAATACATGGTTTGGCCTTGACATCAAGTTTTGACCTCTCATATTTGGGGATATGAACAAATGCTTTACAATAAACACTCCAAATTGTGCGTATGGAAACATCTTTCGCATCGCGTCTTTTCGGGTACATCACCTTTTAAAGGAACTGATGGAAAAAGGTTTATCAAGTTAATTGATGTTCTCATAGCCTCTCCCTAAAAGGACTTAGGTAGCTTAGAACAAAAAAGCATACACCTGATCCTTTCTTCAATGGTTATGTTCATTCTCTTAGCTACACCATTTTGTTGAGAAGTTTTAGGTACAGTATTTTCAAGTCGAATGCCATGAAGTTTACAATAATTTTCAAATGGACCCCTGTATTCACCACCATTATTTGCTCTGATAGCCTTTAACTTTCTTCTTGTTTCTCTTTCTAATATGGCATGGAGTTCTTTAAGAGCTACATGTAGCATAGTCTTTGTTTTGAAAGCAAAACTGAGCTTTTCTAAAGTGATCATCAATGAATGTCACAAAATAAAGTGCACCACCAATAGTTCTAGTTTGCATAGTACAAACATCGATTATGGTCGTCGATAACATTCAACCTTCTAGATGGTGGATATGTGTGAAATGCAACTCTATGTGTTTTCCAACTAAACAATGATCACAAGTTTTAGAGGCATAGCTTATGAGTTGGCAGGTAACTCTGCAAGAGTTTGAAGTCCTTTCTCACTTATGTGACCAAGCCTCCTATGCCAAAGTTCAATGCTTACATCACTGAGAGCATTAATCTCTCCTTCATGTAGCTTAGCTTCCATGACATAGAAGGTGTTTTGTTTCTTTCCCCTTGCCACTACTAAAGAGCCTTTGGTGAGCTTCCATTTTCTTTCACCAAAGGAATTTGTGAATCCCTCATCATCAAGTTTGTCTGTGGATATCAAGTTGAGAAGAATATCTGAAACATGTCTAACATCCTTGAGTGCCGGTTTTATTTCGATACTAGTCTCTACTTGAGCATCTCGATACCCGAATCTTGGATACACCACTGTTTCCCATTCTAACATTACCAAAACCACCAGTTTTGTAGGAAGTGAAAAAATCACTATGAGAAGTAATATGGAATGAGGTACCAGAATCAATTACCCAGTTGCTATCTTGGGTTGTAAGGCGACTGTAGTCATCGATCCTGATCATAATATCACCTTCGCGGCAATTGCATTAGTCTCTTTATTTTCTTTCTTCCCATCATTATGTTCGTTTTTCCAAATTACTGCTCTTTCCTCATGTGGCTGACCTTGTTCATGATGATAACATTTAATATATTTTATGGATTGGATCTTTCTCTAAGACCATGGGAATTTACACTTTGACTTCTCCACCTTTTACGGTTTCTTGTTTTCATGTCTTTTATGAACCAGTACTCAGAGAAAGATTCCTGCCTGCTTTCTTACAGCCTCTTCATTTAGCAAGCTATCTTTTAACACTCTCCATAGATAGAATCCCATTTAGAGTGGAATTCTTAGCTATTCTGACCGATGTCTGCGTATCGGGTAAGGAGCTAAGTAATGATACTTGCATCTCATCATCAATGTTCATCTTCATGGCAACCAACGTTACAATACCACAGAAAGAACCGATATGCTTAGCCATGTTGTTCCCATCATTGTACTTAAGTTGACAAGTTTTTGATAAAATAGTTTTATTTCACCAATGTTTTCTGGAAAAAATGTTTTCAAGTTTTCCAAACAGCTATCGACTTTCGTTTATCATAAATGTTTCATGTAGAGTTGGATCATCCACCTTCTCATATAGCAATGACTTTTCTATATTCCCACATCCCAATCATCATCGAAGTGTGTCTAATGGTTTCTTTTAATCGAATGAGGAACTTTATATAAATCTTTCTGATAAAGCAATCTTTCATCATACGCTTCAAGTGGAATAATTCATCAAATTTAATTTTATCATGCGAGTCATCATTTTTGCACCTGAGAAACTCTAAACAAGCAGTCTAATATCGATATTAGGTGATCTTGAGCTTTTGATCCCAGTTAGCTCGTGAAATAGAGATTTTCATACGTTTATAAACTCATTCAACATTCATTACTTGTAGATGTGGGATAACTTGATAATCTCTCCCTCACTGCGCCGGGCCTTGGGTTGGAGGAGTGACAACCCGAGTTTCTCCGTTGGCGACTTTGTTGATAAACACAGATGCGTCACAGGTGGTTATGTGATCTTGGCGCTACCAATCAAAGTTAGGCTCATGAGATGAGGTTTTACCGCGTTTATAAGTACCATTCTGTCTAACCCCGACAGCCAGATGTGGGGATAACTTGCGGCCTGGAATAACACTATTTTTGGTGTTTTCGTCTTCTAAAAAAAAAATGTTTTGTGTTTCCTAGTTAAAAACATTTAGTAAAAAACCAAACATGCCATATTTTCATTTTTCATTTTATTTTTCTTGATATTATGATTCTTTTGAAAGATCTTCATTACTTCATATGAGCAGTAAAGAAAATTGTGTTATAATTATTATGATCTAGAGATGACCCAAAATAAAAATACGGACTATTGAAGGATTAAGGGAATAATGTTGTAATATTAACTACACTAAGTAAGAGACTAACATCCATCCACATTCGACTTTCCTGCTTAAATTCCAAATGAAGAAAGAAAGAAAGACTTTTGTCTGTCTGTCTGTGCCCTTCAAGTTGAATTAGGTTGATTCATCAACGGAGTTCCAGTATCTGTTGAAAAACCATGGAATCAGCTTCCACAGCATATCCGTCCTGATTCTGTGCCAGCTGTATTATGCATGGGTTCTATTTCTTTATATCAAAACTCATGTCCAAAACTCCTTCTCTGTATGCTGAATAGCTTGGCTGTGGTTCTGTCATGCTGCACCCACCCCATTCAAATATCAAAACGTTTAATAATAATGTCAATTATTGATAGAATAGAAGATACCAATCATAAAAGAAAAGACCCCATCCATTTCAGTAAAAGATATAAAAAAAAAAAAAAAAAGCTTTACTTGTTTGCCAAGCCTTCAATGTTTCCACCATCACCAATGGTTATGTATACTGGTGCGTCTTGGTCATTTACAGGACTGCTCTTGTGATTCACGATATCGTATGCAATGTTGGATACACGTTCCTGTGGTTCTCTCATTAGTACTACTTCTCGAAAACAATTACATCACTAACTACAAGAGTTATAATCAAGTAGATGGGATGGGGAAATGCAAATACAAATGCAAATGTAGTAACACGCAGTACTTACAGATCTTTCGTATGCGATAACATGGCCGGCAAACACTACGTCGACTTTATTGGTTTACAAACCAAGCTCAACATAACCCTCATGGTTTCCCCCTTCCATATAATGATAGTTGTAGCTTGTTATATGGGAATGCACAGAACAATCAACCATGGTGTCTCATCCTGTTAACCTTCGGTAGCTTCCCTGTAGGAGCCATTCATATTGAGGGGTGTACTTCCCTGAAACAATGATATCAATCCAGATATAAAAAATTCCTTATATAAATTGAGATGAAATGTATGAAGAAACAAGAATGATGGTTAAAAGTGAGTGAAACAGTTAATACCATATGCTGAGTAAGAAGCCAGTACAATGATATATGCAGAAGCCCTCTTAATAGAGTACCAAAAGGGAGCGGTGCTATCCGATGCTCTGAAAGGGACTGGATACCGATGAGTAAAAGGCTTAAAGGGTTCAAATTCGCCCTGCAAAGAAAAAACAGGAACAGGAATTCATGAATTCATTATACCAGGGATGGAGTTTTGTCCCAAACTAATACAAATTTAAAAAAAAATTACAAAAATACTTTGAAAACAAAAATAATACCCAATCTATCTGTCTGAACCACGTTAGAATACATCATCACAACCGTAATCGATTGGTAGTGAAGCTAGCGTCATTAAACTTAAAATTAACCAAAGTTGTAATCACTTCTTATAGTTTAGATAATGTGTTATGGTTTTGATGATGTGTATTAAATGAGCGCAGACGTCTTAGTTGAACGTTATTTGGTTTTCAGGCCCTAATGATAATTTTAAAAAACAAATAGAATATTTTGGGACAAAACTCTCAGAGTTGCATATATCACTTAGTTGAGGGAGGAAATGATAAGTAGGGTGGGGAATGGTTAATTACAATCTCAGGGCAAAATCGAACTCATGGTTTCCAGTGGTCCATATCCAAGGTTGATAAGCAACTTCTTTTTATCATAAAACCTTCCCCAAGTATCCCACCTAACATTATCATGGTTTGGGTAGTTGTCAGCGTAAGAAAGGTCCCCAACAAACAGCACTGTTTTTCTTTGTAGGTTTAATTCATAATGTTAGCGTCTTGTTGAATCCGTATGTCTGACCAAGATCACCTGATTAAGTTCAAAACAATGTCCATTACCATCTCAATCATCAACTTTGAATTTAATTCGATCAAGTCAGATATAAAACAACTATAATATACATGAAACTGCTTCAACTAATGGACCCTGCAATCTCCCTCCCTCTCTCTCCCTGAATCACATGTCCAATAGTTGAACCAAACGAAACCCGAATGACAAAGTTCTACCCAATGTTTTAAAAATTGGACTTTGATTGGTTGGATCGACAACAAAATAGATTAAATTCAAAGAAAAAGACTGTTTTCTTTGAACAAGGTGTGAACCCATAACCAAAAGAGTACATTAATTTGTTATTAAGCAACATAATAAAATACAAATCATAAAAAAGACTCAAAATTTTAAATATTATTATTCATGTTTTTTTGTAGCGTATAAGTATAATAAAACAATTTTATTATCTAATCAAAAATATAATATATGATATTACCACAATATTACCATTCATATTATGTTTTATAATTATAAAAATATTTTAATTTTTCATCATGCTTGAAAGGAATTTAATTAATATTTTTTAATGAATTTACAAATTTTATAGTAAAATAAGCTTATTTTTAGAAGTTGACACCTAAAATAACTAAACTTATTTATGTGTAACAATTTTTGAGTTTTTCTTTGAAAAAGCAAAACTCAGAACAGCTTCTAAAAAGCATTTTTTTTTTCCTAAAAACAAGGAAAACATAATAAAAATAAGAATATCATTTTTATATAATTTTTATTTTTATTAACATATAAGAGTATTTATTTATTACATCATCACCTTGACCATAATAACAATTCTTTGATAAAAAAATTATAAAAATTCATTTTATTATTTTTTATTTTATAATATATATTATCAAGGGTGAACACATATCTATTTTTAAAACACTGATTATACCCATACATGGAGTCTAGTCTAGAATGAATATATTGTAAAGAATAATTAGTTACCGATAAGACCAAAAGTATAAGGAACATCGGGGCCAACTGGAGGAGGAGTCACAAACCAGAATGTCCTCCTAACGTCTGCAGATCCAACCTGATAGTAATATTTAGTGTCGAACTGCCAAAACAAACAGAGAGAGAGAGAGAGAGAGAATTACATTATTACCATAATGGGTATGGGAGCAAGCAAAACAAATAGATCAAAAAATTGTAGAAAATCCAACCTCCAAATGGCGGATGGTGCAGTGATGAATGTAACCAAGCGCATTGTGATGTTATAGGTGACGGATCCTTCTTCTTCAATTTGATAATTGGAATTTACGGCTCCAGTAAGACCCACTGTATTTGAACCCTGGTTCAGCCGTGAGTTTATCCATGACGATCACTGCCTTCCCCAAATGGTCTCCTTGTGTTATATGAACCCAGCCAAAACACACACACACATTACTCGCAAAATCCAAATAACAGAAACAACAACAGATCTGGCACACTAAATAGCAAATTCTGCTTTAAAGAAAACCAGCTGTGAGGGGAAAAAAGGGATATCCAGAAGAGAGTTCCATCGATTACATTTCAGTCAATCTGGTGCCATCTAAGCAGCATAAATACAGAAATCACAGTCTGAAAAAGAGAGAGAGAGAGAGAGAGAGAGAGAGAGAGAAAGTCTCACCTGTTGAGGGGCATTGTAGCCGGGAGGCTCAGCAAAGACATCGCTGTCGAGAGGCATATCAACGCTCTTCTCCGTCTTCCTAACAAAACTACTTGTGGTTCCTCCACTACATAACAATGTGGCATTCAACACCAAACACAAAACAGAGGCAACAACAATCGCAACAGAAGACGAAGACGAAGACGAAGACGAAGACGAAGACGGCCCCATCACCGCAATCTGAACCTACGCCGCCACAGGCCCGCTCTCTTCTTCACCAAATCCTCTTGCTCATCGGTCTTGATATAGGATTTGGTATTCCTCTTCTTGTGAGAAATTATTGGGGGAATATTCACAGATGAAGAACGAAAAATGGAATATGCAAATTTATGGGGGGGGGAAAAATAGGAAAAATGAAACCTGTCTATATTGAAGGGATTGAATTTTAGTTTGTCGACATATTTGGACCGGATAGGCAGAGAAGATTTTTTGAAAAATAATATTAAAATGAGACAGAGCAGATGATTCCTTGATCCGGAAAAGTGGATTTTTATTGGCAATTGACCTCGGAATGCGTGCTTGCATTTCAATAATAATGACAGATTCTTTTTCAAAAATCAATAATAGTATGATATATTGTAGATACGACTATTTTATTTTTTAATGTTTACAATTATGAATTAAAATTTAAATAAACCATACAACTCTAATACACAAATTTATATATAATAATCATATATATAAATAAATATATATATATATATATATATATATATATATATATATATATATATATATATATATATATATATATATATATATAAGTTTCTTTTGTTTATAATCAATATTTTATACTATTTCAAAATTTACAATATAAAAAATTAAATTTGTGTTTAAAAAACTAAAAAGTGATCAAAACTGATTAATATATATTGAATAATGAAATAGAAATCATTTATAACGTTTTGAATAGTATAATCCTAATGTAAAGAACATTTTCTTTTCTTTTAAATAGAAAGTATTATAATTTAATTTGTTCTTTTTTTCTTTTTTTTGAAGATATGGTTCATTTATTTCATTATTCTTATTTATTTTACATTTATTTACTCCATATCACATATTTTGTTCATGATTTGTTTCCACTAGTACCTTTCACTCTTTAGGCTAACTTAAATTCTTAAACATTTAAGTTAGATCTTATTTGTATTAAAAATCAAACATAAAAGTATATTAATATCATATTATATGGATATTTCCACATATCATTCACATTAGATTTAATATAAAATTATTATATTTTACTAGAAGTCATATATTAAAATATATATTTTAAAATGATATATATATATATATATATATATATATATATATATATATATATATATATATATATGGATGTGATAAGGATAACAACTAAGTTGATAAAGTCCAATAGAAAGTTAAGGGATTTTAAATTTATATAACTTGAGGATATACAAATTCCATGTAATATAGGAGTATTTAAATTTTATATTTGAATATATTCCATTTAAATAGGAAACTCAAACTAGGAGTCTTTACTCATCTTATATTAATGTTTTTAGTTTTTTATTTTTTGATTTCGTATAAATACTTTTAGTTCTAATCAATGAGAATTTTTCTCCTTCAAAACTTTTTCAACCGTATTTTATCTTGTTAACCAAACATAATTTATTGTTTAATATTACTATATCTTGCATATATTGAATTCTTAAAATCTCTAATTTAATCTATATAATTCTAATGTTTCACCATTTATAAAAGTTTCTTACAAAATTTCATATTTCTTAATTAATTTTCATAATTTTGATGTAAAAAAAAATCTTCATAAATTTTTATTTTTAAAATAAAATTTATGAGTTACTTGATCAAAATAATTGCTAAAACTCCAAATTTGAAAAAAAAATATACGAACTCTTTAATTTATCTTCTAGCGGTTAGATAATTACTATCGCTTTTCTTATATAATATTTAGGATAAAAATATTTTAAGTATTATCTCATTATTTCAATTTTTACTGACATAATATCTGACATTGTTAAAAAATATTCCCACCATTCAATTATTTTTATCCTACACTTATTTAAATATTTGTATGGATGAATTAGTTTTTCAAACAAAACATTTCTTCAACGAAAAAGAATATTATTCGAAATGTTCAGACTATTGCTATTTTATTTATTTTTAATTCCAGGGAACTATTAAAAAACAGTTAATGATGAATTTAAGAAACATGCTGTTTTCGGAAAAAAAAAAAAAAAAAGAAAAAGGGAGAAATTAGGAAAGGAAGGGGAAATGACTTTTTTTTTTTTTTTTTTTATTTACCTCCTTTCACTTTGCTTATTATATTGTAATACTTTGTTCTTACAATGATTCGAATTTGAAATTTACCGTATCTCACCTTTTACCACTTGAACCAAGTGTAAAGAGCACAAAAAATACTTTAATAACATGGAAAAGTATATATCATACTAGTGATTTTAAAATAATTGTCTATGCATCGCCACAAATTGCATTTCCATGGTTGAGACTATCCCATAAAAAATATATGTGATTTTGAACAAAAAGTACATTGCAAAAGTAAAAACCGAAAATGTCCTTCATTAATCTAATCGGATTTAAAAAAAATGAAAAAAATAGTTTGGCTCTCTTCCATCCTTTTCGCTGCATGAAGATCCTATTGGTGACTGTGTTTCTAGGGAGCATCTTATTCTCTCCGTCAACAAGCAATCGTCGGCCTAAATATCCCACTTATGTTCGTCTATAATCTCTGTAAACCCTAACTAAGCATAAGTATCTTAGTCTTTCTAAAACCTACTTCGATCTCTTTGTGTTATTCTTCCCTATATTGCGAGTCAATGGTTAGATGATTAGTGTTGTAATTTGTGTTTCTGATTAGGTATGTGAACTCATTTTGATTTTTTTCGTTTTGATCTCATTTGGTGAAGTTTCAGTATATGTACGATTATAACTAGTGAATGTACTATCATAACATATTTATTTAAAAACCTCACAATTTAAGTCCACTATTTATTTGTTAATTATTGTTTGGATGGTAAATGTATAATAGGATTGAAATAACTCAAATTTTAATATCAAAAGCAATTATAACACATTTTTAACATATGTATTACCATAACTAGTAATATACTATCTTAAGTAGTGAAAGTACTACCATAACTATTATATTCAAACCTCACTAATTTTTGATAACTATTCACTTGGAATTACAACAATGTGTGTCTAACTCTCGAAGTTTAGACCATGAATCCCCTCCTCCCAATACCTAGTCTAGTGCTTTAAATCAACTGAGTTAGGGCTTATTGGCAAACACCTCACTATTTAATCTCACAAAACTCTTGTTAATTAGTGTTTGGTTGGTAAATGTATAGTATGATTGAAATAGCCTAAAATTTATTCATCAAAATCAGTTTTAACACATTTTTAGCATATGTACTACTATAAGTGATGAATGTACTACCATAAGTAGTGAATGTACTACCATAAGTAATAAATGTACTACCATAACCCGTATATCCAAACACCTTATGATTTAATCCCACAATAATCTTGTTAATTGATGTTTATTTAATTAAATGTATATTAGGATTGAAATAGCTCAAAATTTAACCATAAAAATCAATTCAACACATTTAGCATATGTCTTGCCATAAGTGATGAATGTCTGCAAATAAGCCCAGTAGATATCTTCTATTATACATATCAAACACCTCACAATTTAATCCATAATAATCTTGTTATTTGATGTTTGAATGGTAAATGTATAATTATGATTGAAATAGCCCAAAACTTAACCATCAAAATCATTTCCTAACACATTTTTAGCATATGTACTATCATAAGTGATGAATGTATTAATAACTAATTCGATAGTACCCAAATGAAACGTAGTGTACTACCACCGGTTTATTGTTTAGCATATTACGTATTGCTAACCATTATTATATACCCTTTTAGGTAAGCAAAATGAGAAACTATTACATGATATTTGTTGGTCGGAAACACGGAGTTTGTGATTCGTGACTTGAATGGTGTTATTTTATGAAGGTGATCTATATAAAGTTTATACATCTAAAGACAAAACAATACGAGCATGGGTACTATATCTGCCATGATGGAAGAAACTTGATGGAGTTGTTGCATCCTCTTCACTTACTCACAAAAAAAGACACAAAGAGAAGCAATATAGACAATTATGTCAAATATGTTGCTGATATGTTTCATTATTGGAATCTTTACATCATTAATGTTTGTAATTATAAATGGCACAGTGTTGTAAAGCATTCACTATTAGCTTTGTATTTTGTAGGATTTGTAAACTTCAATTGTAAACATTATTTTGGTTTAATGAAATTAAAGTTTTACCTTTCATATTATTGCTTGATATGGAATATATACGTATTATATTGGTATGTAATAAAAAAAACATTAAAAATGTATCAAAAACTTGTTAAATGTAATACTTCATTTTCACAAAAGTAACTTACATAGTAGCTTACAAAGTAGTTGGAAAAAAAAAAGAGCATAAATTTTGAACTCCTAAGTAAAACATAAATAGTGAGCTCCTTAGTAAACTTCATGGTTGCGAAGTAGGATGTGGTAGGAATGATCGTACGTATGCTATGACCTCGTCATGCTAATGGACTAGCTTGTCTCCCATATTGGTTTGAAGCTCCCTCATATTAGCTTGAATCCTCCGCCGATTTGAATTCCATATATTTTATGACAAAAGATGTCATAATCATGTATACATAAATAATTGACAACATTAGCATAATTATATTCATAAAGTAAACATATGTTGATATAATTATTTTGGAATAATTGACATATAGAGAGTAATAAATGTTACACATTATGTTGTTGTGGAACATCTAGGTAGACATTTTCAAAATCAATGACAGACTTTTGAGATCGCACTTTCCCATGTGCTTTGAGGCATGCTTCAAGATGATGCATAAATCACTTTGACGTATTATTGATTTTGCCTCATCAGGACAGTGAGAGAGAGAACAAGATCTCCACGCGCCTAGCATCAAAGTTGATCACATGCAAGTGCTAGTGATCTTTTTCACCTCTGAGTAAAAATGACTATAATAATATTTACATAATTAGGTAAGTACATAGAAAAATATAGAAATTTTTTTCCGCATATATGTATTATATAGATTGATTACCTTCTCGTATGTGTTTAAATCCAACCTGAGACCTTGTGGATCCATGTATGCTTTACAAGTACTCACATATTCATTTAACTTCGTCTTCATTAACATATTCAACATGGCAAATTAGGAACAAATAAAAAGTATACCACATGTAAGAACCCTCTTCAACAACACACAAATATATAAAATAATTAAAATACAAATGAGTTATCAACCACGAAACCAGGTTCGAAGTAGTATAAAATGTGTTCATCTCCTTGTTTAGCACTTAACAATCACATGATAATAACTTGTACTTGTGACATTTAATGTATCTTAGTGTTTGTAAATGTGCATGTTACATTGATAACAGTATACAACATTAATTGCATAACAAGTCTTACCACATTGTTAATCCACTTCCCTTTGGTCATAGAAAGCATTTCTCCACGTGTTGTTATGTATAGACAAACATATTACACAAAGTCTCACTTTATATATGTATAAAGAAGTGTTATGAATGACTATTTTTAAATTATTATAAGGTGCATAAAGATAATAAAACAATACTTATGTTCTTTGTCTTCTACTAATGCGTAGTGCTCATCCCTATTTTTGGTCATGTGTTATTTTTTTTATATTATACACATAGATATTTCACAAATGGGGATTTATGAACATGAGAATGCTTGAAAAACCTTGCTTCCATCCTCTTATATCTCTTTTGTCAGGTGGCTTTGATTGATGGTTTATCATGACCATCCACTTGGACTTTTGGTGTATCATGATCATCCACTTGGACTTTTGGTATATCATTAACATCTACTCGGACTTTTAGTGTATCATGATCATCCACTTGGACTTTTAATATATCATGATCATCCACTTGGACTTTTGGTATAGCATGATACTCAATACTGAGGCACACTTCTTTACCAGTATAGGCAACGGGTGCAGGTGACTAAGTTCAAAATGTGAATCCTACAGCCGCCTTAGCACCATCGTCATCTTTTCTTCGCAATTGAGGTTCTTTGGTGGTGGTGCACTCATATTGAGAACGGGTTAACTTAGCATCACATATGCCAATCTTTGCTACCTGCAACATTTCTTTCACATTTTTGTACCTCTGCTCCTTGACTGTCTCACTGTCATCCGACATATATGAGGGTTGGGCATCATTAGGTGAGACATGATCATGATCAAGTGAGACCTAATCACCTTCACCCATTGGTATATCCATCAACTAGTTATGAAATAAACCATGAATAAGTATTGTGCACTCTCCATTACTGTGTGGGATGCCACATCGCCAATGCGTACGAGCTAATGGGTTGCTCGTAGCATCTCCTTAACGCCAATTAGATGACCACCAAATCAATCTTCGTAATTGTTGAGCTTTACATTCATTAAATATTAATGATAGAAAGGAATTTAGATAAGCTTGAGCGGTTGGGGATGTTCCCTAAAAATATAACCTGAATAACCACATTAAGCATTTAAGAATGAAGAATATAAATGAATAATAGCATTTATAATTGTAGGAAGGTGTCCTTTCATTTACGTGACTATGGAACATATATCGCGTCTCTTTAAGTTTTATTCATTGATGTATTATCTTGAACATTGGTGATAAAACATTGTATAAATGATAAGAACATTCAAAATATAGACCGTAAAAATAGAAAGTAAAGACAATCGTAAAGTAACAAAGTGAAGTAAACGTAAAAATAAATCCATTAATGTTCATAATAGACCAATATTAAAAAAGAACAAACTTCACGCCTTCATGGTGATTGATGGTAACACATTATAATTGCTACAAGAAAATGTGCTTTTGCGGACAAAAATTTTGGGACGAATTAAAAATCCATCACTAAAAATAAATTTTCCTAACGAAATTCTAAATTTTGTTACAAACACTAGTTTAGTCAAAACTTTTGCAACGATATTGATATTTTTGTCAGCAATATTCATGGAGGAATATTTAGCATCCTTTGACGCTAAAAATTTTTGTGACGAAAATAAACTTTATCTGTCGACAAAAAATTCATCAGTGAATATAATTTTCCCAAAGAAATTAACTTCCTTACTAAAAGTTATAATTTTTAATCTATATTTCATGTGATATTTTCGTTTAGGAGATTTTTATTATTTACTAGCAATTGGGCGATTTTGTCATTACAAGTATTGTTAAATTGTAATAATAGTGACAATGCTAAGTGCTACATTATTTATTTAATTATTAACCAAAACTATTATACATTTTATATAATAATAAAAATTACAATGAAATTATATTATTTATATTATTAAGAAGAGGTACAACTTTTAGGTAATGATAATTTAATTTTATATTCATTTTAGCTTAATTTTAAATTAGTTTTATTATTTAATTTTGTTTTAAATCTTATTCTTTGGTTGATTTAGAGTTTATATTAATTTCAATAGTAAACCTGGTCTCTTGATTTAATCTTAGTTTTCAATATAATAATTTGTTTCATTTTCAATCTTTTAATTAGCTCTTATATTTAATCTTTTACTTTAATTGGTATTAATTATAGAATTTAATTAAAATTGCATAATTTAAACCTTAATTTTAATAAAAACTTCAATTTGATATTAATTTTATCTATATTTATACGTAGATTAGCCAAGAAAAGTAATATATATATATATATATATATATATATGATTTAAAAATTAATGGAAAGATATAAAATATTATAAAACTTTAAAAATGATAAACAAAATAGAATAGATATTATTAGTTATGATTTTAAACTATCTATTTAATAATATCAATTTATAAATATTTTGTCTAATAGATATTGATATTTAATAATTGTTTAAAAACGTATCTATTAATAAATAATATAAATTTAATAACAAATATTTAGTCTATAAAAATTACGAAAATATATATAATTTGAATATATATTTAATATGAAAATTATAAGTCAATGTCATTCTAAATGATGATAAATTTAAAGTTTGTTGAAACATTTCTAATTTTATATTTAATGAATATATAAATGATATAAAATTAATAAAATAAATAAATTGATATGGCAAAAAATCAACTAAAATTTTGAAACTTCACTAGAATTATGGAATATTCATGAAAAATCAGTAAATGATTTTCCATGATAAATTAGTAAAAGATTAAATTGTTAACAAAAAATGCATAAAAAACATGTAGATTTTTATAAATTTAATTAAAGGTGCATTAACTTCAACCTCAATTTTAATATAAACCAATTTGATATTAATTTTATATATATTTATATATATATATATATATATATATATATATATATATATATATATATATATATATATATATAATTATTGTTAAAGAAGGATACATCTTACATTAATATTAAAGATAATACACTCTCATAAAATGTCTTGATTTAAAAATTAATAGAAAAGATAAAAAATATTATAAAACTTAAAAAAGAAAAAAGAAAAAGAATAGACATTATTAATTATGATTTTAAAATACATATTTAATAAAAGTATCCATTTATAAATATTTAGTCTATTAATATCTATTGATTGTTTTTTTGAAAGCTAATAAGTTTTTAAAACAATGTAGTAAACTGTTTGCAAAGATACTCAACTGAGCTAGGCTTGTAGACATATCTAATGATTGTTAAAACAATATCTATTAATATATAATATAAATTTTATAATAAATAGTATATAAAAATTACAAAAATATATCTAATTTGAATATGTATTTAATATGAAAATTATAAGTCAATGTCATTCTAAATGATGATAAATTTAAAGTTTGTTGACAACCGAACATGTATGTGAAATTGTATGGTTAAGGTCTTTCGTAACTTAACCATAGGTTTTGAGTTCGAACCACGAGAATGCAGTTGTGTTATGTGGTAGAGGCTTTCTTGCCTTGTGGTCAATCCAGGTGGAATGAAGATTGAATACGGGTGTAGTATGAGCTTAAATGTAACATTGTGCGCGAGAACACGTCGAGAACACCTCATGGCGCGACCAAATAAAAAAATTTAAGTTTGTTGAAACATTTTTAATTTTATATTTCATGAATATATAAATGATATAAAATTAATAAAAAAAAATTGATGACAAAAATCAACTAAAAATTTGAAACGTCACTAGAATTATGGAAAATTCATGAAAAAATGGTAAACGATTTTGCATGATAAATCAATGGAAGATTAAATTTTTAACCAAAAAAAATGCATAAAAAAATAGGGAGATTTTACACACACACACAAAAGAGTTTTTTTTTTGTGGAAAAATCTACATGTTTTTTCCCCAAATAAAATTAAATTGTTGACAAAAAATAAAATTTTAGTAAAAAAATGTTGACTAATCACTAAATTGTAGGAATTTCCATGAATATTCTATAAATTTTGAAAATCTTTTTATCTTAATTACTTTACAATAATTGTTTATATCTATTTTATCTTAATTATTCTACAATTTATTTTTGTTTTAACAGAAAATTTTCATAAAATATAAAATCATTATCATTTTAAAACTAAAAAAATATGATTAATTACTTCAAAACAAAAAACAAAGACGATGAATGCAAATAATTCAATAATGAGAATTTTATTAGTAGTTTTTTTTTTTTTAAATGACAATTTTATTAGTATTTAAAATATATATATATATATATTAATTTTCCTTGTCAATATTTATTTTTAAAAAATTTTAAATTTTTTTAAATATTTTATTTAAAGAGATGTTATTTTTGTTTAAGATTTTCAAATAGACCTAAGCCGCCCATTAATCGGCATGGCAAAATTTCAATATAAGATACTCTTCGATTTAACCCTTAGGCACGGTTTACTCTCGATTGAGGCATGAAAAAGTGAGAAAAAGCGCAGGTGCCAGCGACAATTCGCGTATGAAAGAGGACATGGAAGAAGGTAGCATTAGGCTGCTCGAACTCAATCGACACCTCTTTGGCGTGGTTTAGGGATTTGGAGAACGAGTTCAAGGCGTGGTTGGCTAAGCAGCCTTTGCCTATTGATTTGGTCGTCATAACCGCCACCAAAGACGTCATATAGCCATTATGCTTTCTATGGGCTCACTTTAACGGTGCTACTACACATTCCCATTCTCCTTCAAGTTAATCTCGGCCCCAAAGTTATGGATTCTTTCAAGCAAGCCAAGGTTTCTTTTTGCCTTTTTTTTCTTCAACGAATTCTACCAATTTATTTTTTTCCTCATTGTTGGAGAACTCTTTTTGTAACACCTCAAATATACCTTAATGCTAAAGACGTTAGGTATTTTTGTAAGCATAATTTGAAATTTTCTAAATTTAAATGCAAATGTGAAATCTGAGAAACCTAAAAGTAAGGTAAAATTTTAGAATTTGCCTAAATCACACAAAAGTCATAAGATAAAAAGACGCGAGACTATTATGTAAATCACAACTTGTGTGAGCAAATATAAAGAGTTGAAGGACCAAAGGCACAAAAAGGAAACTTAAGTCAAAGAATGCATTTTGGAGGCCAAACAAGGCTTATGTAATTAATTAAGACCAATTTGTCTCTCATTTTATTTGAGCAAACATGAAGCAAGAGAGGAGAAGAGAAGAAGAAGAGGGAAAAGGTATAACTAGGACTTTGCAGTGGAAACCATGTTTTTGTATGGATTCAAGACTGAGTACTTAAACTTTTGAGCATGAGACGGAAGTGTTTGTATGAATATTAGTGATTCCATTTCTAGGTTTAGTTAGAATCCATCCTAACCCTAGACTTGTTGAAAGTTGGGTTCGTAATACCTTATGTTGCGGCTAAGATGAGTTAGAACTTCTTTAAAGCGGATTTTTGGTGTAAGATGTATGGATACCGGTTTAGGTGTTAGGAGGTTAACCTAACATACAAGTATATGAATTAAGGTTTGGAAAAACTCTAATTAATCTCTATCTTTGGCTTTGGTGGAGTTAGAACATACTTGGGAGATGTTTTTTTGTATAATATATGAGTTTTCCTTTGTTTTCGATTGATTTCGAAAAAAATGGACAAATGAGTGTGTAATCCCGGGGCATCATCGGGGTCCACGTCGCAATGGGGGACCCTCGCGCAGCGAAGGTCCACGCTTTGGCCAACAGCACATGTCCACGCGACGGTGGTTTAGAGTAGAAAGAGGTAAATTGGCCACTTTCTTGTCTGTCACTAAAGCTACCGTTCTCCATGCGATGTAAAATGCCAGGTTTGTTTCTGTTCATTTATTCATATTCCGTAAAGCCTTGTCCATTGGACTACCGAGGATCCTATGTTTGCATTTAAAATGTCCACATGTTTGTAAGGTAAAATAAAGGAAAATTAGACCGCATTCCTCACAGCCTTACTAAGTTTAGTTCGGGATGATGGCAAACTAAATGCCTCTATGATAATATCCAAGTTCCCGAACATATAACAGGTAGTGAATACCTAATACCAGATATCGAATTCCATTACCGACACTTTCATACGCGCAAAGATGTCTCCGATATGTTTCAAGACTTTGCTGGGCCGCTACAACACTTCTACGTGCACGCCTTCGATCGTTGCTCCCAAGACTTCATGGTGCCACTCGCACCACAAGATTGCACCGCACTTCGAAAGATTCTGATTACGTGCCAGCCCTAATCATTTCTTATTACTGGTCTAGGTAATCCAATAGTTATATGATAAGGATCTGAATAACGAATAAAAAAGAAAGTAATGTACATCGTTCTGCTTTGATTGTACCTATGGGTACCTATGTATAAGTATAAGTTCTGTAGTACCTACGGGTACTTCTGTACAAGTATAGGCTCTATAACATCAACGGAGATCCGACCGCGATAAGTATAAGTTCGCATCACCCACGGTACTTTCGCATAAGTATGTTTGCACCCTCCCACTAAGATCCTCGTATAAGTATAAGTTTGCTATAAGTTTGTTATATGAATTCATGATAAAATTATGATATATGCTACTGTATATATGTTATTGTTATATGTTTATTGTACAAGAGTATCAATGCATGTGTACATATATAAGTCATATATTTCCCACTAAGTGTAAATCTTAGCACGGGTTTTTAACCAGAAAGACAAAGAGAGACGCTCACGATCTTTCCGTGATACAATAAAGCCAAGACACCATCAGGGGTTCATCACTGTAGGTTCCGCGCTCTAATTATATAAATGTAAAGTACGGCCAGATACGTAAACGCAGACTCGAACCGTATTATCGGATAATATAAACACCATTACAAAGGGTGTAGCTTTATTTCAGATACAGACAGATTCGCTTTAATGACTCACCACCAATGTAAGGAAAAGCCAGATAAAGAGTCACAGATGTACCTCAGAACTCCTTCGTCCGCCTAGGCGGGGGAATCGGGCGTATTAATTCATCTCCAGTATTCGATTAGGTTGGTTTTAGGCTAAGAGGGGCTTTTGTTTCTATGTGCGCTAGAGGAAAGAAAATGAAAAAATGAAACCATGTTATTTATTTTTCTATCGGAGCCTTTTCTACAGCAACCTCAAATAGAGGGTTTTGGATGTTCTTGTTGGGCATGTGACTAATTGTAAATCCTTATATTGAAACAAAAATGTGTTCATAGGTTTTTAATTTATTGATAATGAATTAGAACAAAGGAATTGTCCAACTGATGAAGATATTCATTGATATGCAATAATGATTTCCTTTCTTTACATACTCTTGCTAAGGCACAGTGGTATAATCTCACAATTTTGCTGTTATGATTGGGATTGGTGCTGAAATATCATGTGTGATGAAGAGAAAGAGAGAAGGAGATGTTTAGTTCAGTAAAATTTCTTTAACTTATAATTTTCTATGTTGTGTTAATTTGAGAATCTAAGACCGGTTTATCAGTTCTTTAGGGAGCTTTCTTCTATAGGGCCCTGTGATGTTAATTGTCTCACATTGATTTGGACCCCCTGGCAGAAGAGACCAGGACTCTTTATAGTAGACTTGTTTTTATTTTTTCTGTCTCTCTGAGCATAAGTTAGGTTGAGGAATATGGACCATACCTTCAATGAGTTGTGTGAACGGATAGTGTCAAACTAATTTTGAACCCATGGGAACTAGGTACTAGGAATACTTATCAAAAAAAAAAAAAGAAT
The DNA here is from genome assembly GCA_016808115.1 of Tetrastigma voinierianum. NCBI lineage: Eukaryota > Viridiplantae > Streptophyta > Magnoliopsida > Vitales > Vitaceae > Tetrastigma > Tetrastigma voinierianum. The sequence goes on along the minus strand of JAEQBH010009409.1, from coordinate 13,535 downwards.
AAACTAATTTTGAACCCATGGCAACTAGGTCTCCAGGAATACTATCAAAAAAAAAAAAAAAACCTAGGTATCTGGAATGTTTATAGATCATTTGGGGCACATTGAACATTCTCTAAATATGCCAAAGAGATCGCTTCTCAATATCTTGAGTAGTTGGTGTGCAAATAGGTTATGATTGACTTTGATTTGATTAAGGGCTATTCAAAATAGTCTTTTTTTTTTCTAAATATGTGTGATAATTTGTAAAAATTTACATGTTTAAAAATATGTGAGCTCTTATTGCTAATATAACCTTTTTACAATCAAAAGACTATGAAATGCTTTTTATGTACCGTTATAAATAATTCCTAATTTTAAAAAAATGTATTTTCTAATTTTTTTTTTTCAAATACTTCTACCTAAAATGTTTTTGAATGAGAACTTTTTTATAAAAAAAAAAAATCAAATTGGTTTCAAATAGTAAAAATCGTTACATGATAAAATATATTTTAATAAAAATATATTCGATACAATGGAACATATGAGAATTATACAATCAAGAAAATTCTCTTGCCATCAATCCAACCTTTTTCACCCATCTATACATCAATACTAGTTTCTCGTTACACCTAGCAAAAAGAAAAATTAGTTTCTTGTTGCAACTTTTATATTTATTATCTGATCACAAGTTTGGACTCATCCTACATATGAATTTGGATTAACTTTGTTATTGTAACTGATTTGTATAGATTATCCTTGAAATGAATTTAGCTTAATTATGGACAATTTGGATTAGCTTGTTATTAAATCTGATTGTATAGATTATCTTGAAATGAATTTACCTTGGTTATGGACAATTTAGATTAGCTTCTTTGTTATTTATGTGTTGAAGCAAATTAGAAATGATTGATTGGTTAGTTTCGTTTATGTGTGAAGCAAATTGGAAATGATCGATTCGTTAGTTTCTTATTTATGTGGAAGCCAAATTGGAAATTAGTATGGGAAACAGATGGCCTGTGAGCCAAAAGAATATTAATGAAAATGTTATGATAAAAGTCATCCAAGTCTCAACTCACTTGTCTTACAAATCAATTTGGTGTTTATAAACAACTTCATAAGCATTCTCTTTTCTGTTTTTGTTACCCTAATAGGAAATTTTTGGTCATGTAATTGGAAACAACCACCAATAATTCATATCCTATTTTAATACTGCTTGCTTTAGACAGTCATATTCTGATTCAACTAATAGACTAAATGGAAAGGATTTTGCTAATACAATAAATATAAAAACAAGCCAATTTAATGGTTAGAATAATATCATTTTTTCCTATAGGCATGCTTTTGTGTTTTCTTTGTGTTCAAGACTTTCCATTTGAACACATACACTTAATTCAAAGAATTACTTTGTTGAATATTTGCACAGAAAGTTGCATGGCATGTACGGTTTCAACGAGTAAGTCACGTTTGGTGTATGATAATGAAAAATGAATGTTTTATTTATATTTCATCTGTTACTTTGTAAGTATAAATAATTTGATGATTTTTTTAATGTTTGTATTTGAATGTGATTAAAAATATAAGATTTGAATCATTTTTCTATTCATTTTAATGTTAAATAGAAAAATAAATTGATTATAATATTGATGTACATGATTTAAAACAATTTTAATTTTAATTTTCTTAAAATATCAAACTATGTTTATTGGATATATAAAAGATAAAACATATTTGAGATTTTTGTAAAGGACAATGGAAACCTGGTCCCAACTCTCATTTTGCCCCTGCAGTTTGACTTTTAAAACTTTCCTTGTCTAAGATTAAAATGAGATTCTTTGATGCTTTTGAAGTATTATCATTTTAGTTTGTTTGCTTCATTCTCGTACGATTTAATATTCTTTTGCGTTAATAAGTCCATATATTTTATTAGATAAACTAAAAATTATTAAACTATCATATTTAATTTTTATTTTATTTTTTGCATTTCTAGGAGAAGATGTTGGAGCTCCAACACAAGCCAGCATCAGAGGGAGTTATGGTCATGACCGAGGAGAAAATTAAATTTGTGAGAATATTTTAGAGAATTGATAAAGACATGTTAAGGGTATTGGTTTTGGGCTTAAACTAGCTTCTACTTTTAAACCTAAACAAACATCTTCTCAACACAAGGTAGAGTCGGAGATATACTTTTTGAGACTCAAATACTTATGGAGGCTCGATAGTTGCAATCTTCTGAATGCCCAACAGCATTATCACTGAGTCTACTATAAATGTTAGACAACAACATTAAATAACTATTTGTGGAGATCTTATGATATCTATGATCAAGTCAAGGCTCCTTAAAATTTCTTCTTTATGATGCGCATATGATGGATCCTTATCTTTTTTTTGTCCATGTTAATTTGTTGTTTTTGGGATAACCATGTTATTAGGCTCGTAATTTTCTTAATTAGTGTTGTTTAGTTGTTTATATGTATTTTTTGTTATTATCACTATGATTTTGATAGCATCAATGAAGCTATATGTTATGTATTTTTATTTGAAAATAGGTTTTGAAATATAAATACTTGTTATATTGTTTCAATCATGTTCATATAGTAACAAAAAAATTATAATTATATATGAAAAATCATGATTATATGTACATATTTCCTGAATGAAATATTTTTTTAGAAATTCTTCAGTAACAAATTTAATTTTATCCAAGAATATTTTTTGCTATGAAATTATGCTTTCGTTGGTGATAATAAGGAGCATGTAGAGACGAAATTATTTTGTCAAAAAAATGAATCACTAACGACTTTTGGGACAAATTTTGTTTTTTAAGTGATGAAAAGCATCACTTTTATTGATGAACTATTTCGTTGGGAAAAACCTTTAAAGACGACATTGCATTTCATCAGGAAAAATTTTGGGTAACGAAAATAGAGATTTCGTCGGGATACTTTTGGCGATGCATCTATGGTAACAAACATGATACGAAATACTTTTCGTTGGAAAATATTTGTGCCGACGAAATTTAAATTTTTAGTGATAAAATATTTTATAACCAAAAGTCCATTTTCTTGTAGTGAATAGTGCAAAACGGTGGCACAAAAAATCATGACCCTATAACATTATTCATTCCAATGGATTTCTGCATGTTTTTATTTTGTGATCGACCATGTTGCAACGGAAGGAGTTCATAGTTTGCTTATCTTATCTTGAAACCGCGACTTAATTCATTTTTCCTTCGGTTTCCTCGGTGTCGCTTTTCTTTGTTTGAGGACACTTCAAAGAGAAGTAAACATTGATAACAACATCCCAAACAACACCATTGTCATAGACTTTTGGTATGTCATGTATCTCTATTTTGCGAAACATGCCTGAATATATCTTTTGTTGTGTTGGACATTTGAACATATCATCAATAGATTCAACAATTTTTTGTGTTAAATACTTTAAAATTGCACATGCATGTTTGCATGGAACGCCAGACATTTCCTAATCACGACATGTACATTTTTGAACCGCTATGTCAACATTGATGACTGCATTACCAAAAAATTCACCATAAATGGGCTGACAGTGTAAACCTTTTTGTTGACAATATTTATTTTCAAATTCTCTTCAATTTTCAACCCTATAGTATGCTTTCGAGTCATTAATATCAATCTTATGTATAACAAGCATACACCTAACTTAAATATATGTTTGACTAAGAAGCTATAGATGGAAGCTGATGATCACTGTTATTTAAATCACATTAAAAGACTAATAAAGTTAGAAGAAAAGGGAACTACGAAATCGCGTAAAAAAGACATCGAAAATGGAGTACTGGGCAATGAGAGACGTGGTTACTAATGGAAATTGCAGAGATCACGCGGAGAGACATTGGGAAGATGGACTACTCAGCAATGCAAAGACATCTAGTTGTTTGAAAATAATGGCATGGCAAAGAAAGAGGGAATGGTTTAGTCGTTTGGGTAATAAGAACATCCAATAAGGTATAAGAATCAGTGAAAGGAAGAACGGTTTCATAAATAGAAAAGCACAACGATCATTTAAAGAGAAAGAGAAGGGATAGAGAAGAAAAGCCAAACTATTTTTCCTTCTTTTTAAAAAAAAAAATCCAGTTGGATTAATGAAAGGCATTCTCCGTTTTTATTTTTGCAATTGTACTTTCTATGCAAAATCACAAATATTTTTTATAAAGGGAACCTAAACTACGAAAATACAATTCTTTGTGATGCATGTACAATTATATTTAAATTAGGAGACCGATACATACTTTTCACATTTGGATTCCATTATTTGTAGGAGCCCGGTATATATATTATAGGGAATGATTTCATTTGATACTTACAGGTTAAGGAGTCACGTTGACGTGATAAGGACATCCCTGTGTATTTTCTTTTCGTTTCTCTTCACTTTGTATTTTCTTGTACGTAGATAAAATCAATTGTGCTTGAAAATAAAATTGAAGGGCTTGGTTCCATTTTGAAAACTGTTTTCTATTTTAAAAACAAGGAGAATAAGAAAAATATATCAGTTCATAGTTTTTTTGTTCTAAAAAACATATAAAACATAGAAAACACTAAATTTAAAAAATAAAAATATTTTTTAAAAAACATAAAAATGATGTTCTATGTATTTTTAAAAACCGTTCTCAAAAATAATTTCCAAAAACATGAATCAAACCCTTCAATCTTTTGGAGAGTGGACGTAAGGGATAGGTGGGGCGGAAATTCTCTCCATGTTCCGATGAAGACTTCATCGACAAACCTTGTTATAAAAATAGGCCCCACCTTTTGTTTGAGTTTTGAATTTTAAATTCAGATTAGATCCCACTTGCCCTGACTGGAACCCCCCTCCCATTGGGTTAAAAGATTTATGTCCAATGTTTTTAAAATCGAAAAAGTTATTAATTCATAGTTTAATGAACGAATCGATGATCGATTAAACTATATTAAACCAAGATTGTAAAATAAATAAAGATGGATGATTCGATGCGATTTTTTAAAAGCATTGTTTCTGTGATTGTTGAAGTACCCATACCATCCTTGAACATAAGGGCAGCTCGAAAAATAGAAAGCTCTTTGATACCAAAAAAATAAATAAATAAAGCATATTCCGTAGGCATTTGATGAACTACAAATTAATCCCTTGTAAATTTGCACCACTTATTGGATGCTTTGAGATACTACTACTCCTTTCACAATGAAAAAACAAAGCTGCAAGTAACCATATTCAAAGGGGTAGGAACCTGGAAGTTGATTATTTTTCAAACTCCCCCCTCCTCATAAATGCCTTACAATAATACATTCCAGGAACCTCTAAAATTACAATTAAGAGAAACCAGCACTTGGGAAAGAGGAAACAGGCATACCAAACAAGTAAAAAATCCCCCAGAGTTGAGTTGAGAGCTACTTATTGATAACATTTATCATGTCTAAGAGCTCCTGGAGTCATCTACTGGATGCCAGAACCTGTTGAAAAACCATAAGGAATCAGCTTCGACTGCGTATCCATCTTCGTTCCTGTGCCAACTATAGTATGCATGGCTTCTGTTTTTTATCTCAAAACTCGCGTGTCCAAAGCTGGCTTCACGATAAGCAGAGTACTTTGGCTGTGGCTCTGTCATGCTGTATTGAATTGTACACCAAAGTTCAGCATCAGTGTTGTTTCAAATAGAGAGACAGACACAGTTATAACATACAACACAGAGTTCTACAAGTTATAAGTGCCATTCTTACTTGGTTGCTAGGCCTTCAAGATTTCCCCCATCTCCAACGGTGATGTATGCTGGTGCAGACAGGTCATTTACAAGTGCAAATGCCATTTCACGGCGTTATATGCAATGTTGGACATGCGATACTGTGATAAATTTAAGTTGCAATATTATTCACTGTTGTGTAAATAGATAGAAGAGGCAAAAACCGATTCTTGAAATAATGCTCTCTTTTGGTAGTTTCTTTATTAAAATGATTATTGTTATTTATTTATTTCAGGGTCAGGCCATCATAAACATTCTTACAATTTCCAGGCATTTGGGATTCTTTGATTTCATTCAGAAAAAATTAAGTGCCAAAACAAAAGTAAAGCTGAAGATCTTATACCTACAATAAGGGTTTCAGGAAAACCGCAAAAACTCTTACAGTGTAAAGGGTAAAGTGAACTCACAGATCGTTCATAGGCATGAACATGACCAGCAAACACAACATCGACTTTGTACTGCACAAACCATTGCTCATACATTACTCTCATGGTTTCCCCTTCCATGTAATGGTAGTTATAACTGTTATACCACGGGGCATGCATAAGAACAATCAGCCATGGTGTCTCACTCCTGTTAACTTTTGGTAACTCATTTTGAAGCCACCTATACTGAGGAGTATATTTTCCTGAAAAGTTTAAGATATATAAAAACGTTCATTATAATTAACAATATAAGCATTAGGAGGAGAAACTGAAATGAAATTGTTCCTTCCTGAATCTAACAGTGTTTGAATTGATCACCATTATCAAACAGAAGTTTAAGTAACAAGATAGAGTTGGATCGTCAACTAAAATGATCCAAAAAAGAGGACAAACTATTCATATCAAATGCAGTAAAACTTCAGAATTTACAATTCCGAATATCTGATGAAACCATCCCAGCTGCCATCCCAGGATGTACTTTCTTTTCACAGTAAGGAAATGCAAAATTATCTAAATCACCACCCTATGATATGGGTTACAAATGCTTTATACTTTTTATATTTGTATGTCGAAATTTATAACTTATTCTGCTCAATATGGCAGCCACATATGTTTAGTGCACCCCAGTATGAGTATGCTTACCATATGCTGAGTATGATGACAAGACAATGATGTATGCTGAAGCCCTCTTGATTGAGTACCAGAAGGGTGAGGTACTATTTGATGCTCGATAGGGGACATGATACCGGTGACTATAAGGCTTAAAGGGTGTAAACTCACCCTGCAAAAGAAAAAACCACTCTTCCATTATAATTTCACAGTGTAGCAACATTTAGAGATCTAGAAATAGGTTAAGATCTTTTTCTTTCTCACACTCTACCTATGGAAATCTTATCGTTCTTATGATTAGGAATTGATATATTGATCTTACCAGGAAAAAGAAGCATTGATATAGAATTGTAACTTGAAAACCAATATCACTGTTCTTCTATCTCCTAATTCCTCATGAGGTAAAGTCCAGAATTCTACTTCATGAGAGGGGCTAGCCTATGGGCTAAAGCAAATGGGTTCTCCCCTAATATGGCAGAGGATAAAAGGATAAATGGGTTATCAAGTGCCAAAAAGAAACAAGGAAAACAATATGATTATAGAACCACAGAATAAGAGCTGCAATGCCCTTGGAAAAAAGAAGGATTGTTCAAAAGTTGTAATTGAAAATTTTTCAACCGAGCAGATTGATGGAACAAATTACATACGTCAAAACATACTAATAAGAAAACGTAAAGATACTACTTTCCATAACTGAAAGTATGTTAGACATGCTTACAATTTCAGGAGCAAAATCAATCTCGTGATTTCCTGCAGTCCATATCCAAGGTTGATAAGCAACACTTCTTTCAACAAACCTTCCCCATGTATCCCACCTAACATTATTATGGTTTAGGTAGGTATCAGCACAGAAAAGGTCTGAACAGCAGTTTGTCCCTTTGCTGGGTTCAATTCATAATGGGTAAGTGTCCTATTTGAATCATAACTCTTCCCAAGATCCCCTGCAAGCAACACTCAATAGAGTGAATCAACCCAAAGGAGTCAAAAACCAAACACTAAGGGCCTTGTTTGTTTACAGTTTTTGAAAACTGTTTCTGTTATCAAAAGCAAGGATAACAAGAAAATAGAGAAGAATATGTTTGGTGTCTGGTTTCTTTTTGTTCTGAAAACACAAATAACACAAAAACCACTAATTTAAAGAACCAAAAGGTGTTTTCTATGTTTTTAAAAACTGTTCTCAAGAAGCAGTTTAAAAACATTAGAAACACACTGGGAAACTACAGCCTTCCTAATAGAAATTGCCTGATGGACAGCTCAATAACTAAATCAAATCCTGAATAATTAACTGTATTAACCTTCCAACCAATCTCAATGGCACAGTTTTGATATTGAAATAAAATACCTATGAGACCAAAAGTGTAGGGAACATCCGGGCCAACTTTAGGAGGAGTTACAAACCAAAACTTGCGAGGAGAGTGTCCAATCCCAACCTCATAGTAATACTTAGTGTTGAACTGCAAATAAATAAAAGAAGCAGACCTTAAAAACCTTGAATCACACAATAATACATTTTTATTTTTTTGTAAATATCAATTTAATACGTTTTAAAAAAAACCTAAACTAATTAACTTCAAACCATAGTTGGTGACTACAATTATTAATTTTTTAAAGCTTAGTCATCAACTACTGTCTTAAGTTGGGTATTATTTTCAAAAAAACATATTAAATTGGTTTTTTTTTTTTTTTTAAAAAGCATTATTCTGGGACAAAACAAACAAGAGAGTAAGAATGAGCTCTATCATGCACCTCAAATTCTTGAGAGTACAATGATGAATGTAACCAGAAGTGTAATTGTAGAATTTATAGGTAACCATGACTCCCTCAGCTCTGTTCTTGCGCTTGGAGTTTTCAGTCCAGTAGAGCACTGTATCTGAGCCTGGTTCAGCCACAGTAACCCATGATACAATCACTCCTCTCCCTTCATGATCTCCTTGTGTCATATGAACCTTAATTAACACAGCTCGTCAAAGTTCAAACCCACGAACCAAATCAAATCAAAACAACAATAAAAATCCAGATTAAACCCATTCAACAATAAAGATTCTATTTTATATTGGCTTTGAAATTCTGACTAACCCCACCAAAACGAAAAGGAATACGAACCCAAATCAATTAACAAATCCCAGTGAAAAGCAAAGCAAATGGAGGAAGAATAGCGACACACACCTGTTGAGGAGCATTATAGCCAAGAGGAACACGAAAAACATCGCTATCAAGAGGCATATCATTGGTTTTCTCAACCTTCCTCACGAAGCTACTTGTGATTCCTCCATTACACACCACTGCTGCATTCAACACCAAACCCAAAATAATCACCACAGTAAACGATGAAGATCGTCCCATTACCCCCAGAAACCGCTCAAGCCAAGTTTTTCATCCCACATCTCTCATCTCATCCATCTCCACTTATAGCATTTTCTGAGAAAAAAACTTGGGGGAATATTCAGAAATGGAATGCGGATATCCACTGTGAAGTCAACTAACTGAGGAAGACTATGGAACTAATTCTTAATGATGGGGTATGGCCTTTTGGAAATTTATAATACAGATCTCAGAGTTGACTTGGAGTCTGGCTGTGTTTTTCTTTCTTTCTTTTTGGAGCTGAAAAGTCGTCTCTTACAGAGAGTTGAAAAGGGTGGGAATACAGAGCCCTAATTTTTGGTGACAATACATTGAAACAAAACTTTCCATTTAGATTCATGAGCTCAGAATTTCTATCTGATTTGTTTTTATCAGAAATCATTATCATATATTTACACTCCATCCCCTCAATGTGATCATTAACCTGTGAGTAATAATGATTACTATTGTTCGTCCTCCCATCCAAAATGAGAGAAGTCCTTTGGTAAGGTAAAAACCTTGTTTGGATTCTGAACAGGCTCTTCATCCAGAAAACTTTTATTTTATTTTATTTTTATACACTAAACTTATTTTTTAAGGATATTTACTCCATTTTAATAAAATATATTTACTTTATATTTTTCAAACCCCACCATATACGTTTTTTTTTTTACATTTGTTCATATTACTTGTTTTTCATTCCCTTTTTCAGAGACATATATATGCTTTATTATTTTTGAGAAACAAGAAATTCATTTTTCTAGTAGAAGAAATGAAATTTTATTATAAAAATATCATAGTTATCATATATGATGATATGAAATTTATCTTAAATCCTTCCCCAATCACTTAGACCTTTAGGTATTCTATAGTGTTGGTTAATAGATATTGTCCCAGTGAGCTCAAACGTGAACTCCCCCATCTTTATGTCCTATCTTTTTGTCTACCTTTTTGAATATGTTATTTTAGCATTTTTTAAACGTTAATTGCTTTGCCTTTTTGAATGTGTTATTTTATTTTTGATAAATGAGTTTTAAAATGGTGCAAAAGTGAGTAAAGAGGAAGTTAATGTGAGTGTAAAGTTTGGAGGAGGGTTTCTCTAGTAATGGGAAGTTTCTTCCAGTTTCAAAAGAGAGTAGAGTAGATACGAAAAGGCAAAGTGGTTTGGTCCATCTCCATCTCCCACTAAAGGTCAAGTGGAAAAAGAAGGCAGGCTGCTCTATACTTCAACCATTTCTGTCGTCTTTCAGTTATTCAACCTTTTTCCTTCACATACCAACCACTTTCTCAACAAGGGCAAAGGGTAAATATATCACATTGTTTTTGCAATAATTAATCTTTATTTTTTAAAAAACAAAAATCATTGCTCTCCCCCCCTAGGTGGATGATTCATGTAAGTTTAGCATGAAACAAAAACGACTCAATCAACCTCAACTCATTCTTATCCTGGCTAATTCATTTTATTGGTAGAGCATTCAACGGACCGAAAAAGGAAAAGGGTTTGATTCGAATAATTATAACTAAATTATTTAATTATAAAAAAAAAACATTTAAAACTTCAAATAGACAAATGAATTTTTCAAAGCCTTTGTTAGCTAATTATTTTGTTTTCAAAGTCCACAATTTCCCATGCATTATTAGCTAATTATATTAGTTTCCAAAGTCCGCAATTTTCTATTATCTATTTTTTAAACTTTACCTATACTTTGTTAGCTAATTATTTTATTTTCCAGCCCACAATTTCCCATACTTTTGTTAGCAAATTATTTGATTTCCTTGTATAGGAATGGCAATGGGTGAGGACGAAGATTCATTCTATTTAAATCATTTTTTATTTTCATATAATAAAAATAATTATAATAATAATATTAACGGGTCAGGCAAGTGACCCATTCCAACTCCGCTCCCGTTAAATCATTTTCTATCTTCACATGTTAATAATAATAATAATAAAAACAGGTCCAGCGGATGGGCACAGAAATGAGAATTTCTCATAACTATTCCATTTTATTTTATTTTTAATATTTATTTTTATCTTTTGTTATATTAAATTTAATATGTTTTATAGATAGGTAGAGATATTATATATTCTATAATTTTATTATTATTATTTATTAAAATATAGAATAAAGTATCGATATGAGCTTAATATCGCAGGCATCTCGCGCAAACATGATTATATTGATCCCAAAACCGGTCAAAACCAAAAAACGATAAATTCATACCTAAAAAACTAATTAAATGTTATCCATAGAGTAGTAATTTGGTAGTAGAACAGACAAATTTAGCGTGTTTTTAATAATAAAATAGCTACCTAGCAATACCCCAGTATGGGTGGATTGAGCTGGAGTAAGCATAAAACATTGAGTGTCGGTCGACGAGAAGTCGATCGTCTTGGATTGGCTGTCAGTTGATCAATTGACCCTAATTTTTTAAGACTAATAAAATACTTGGTCATATCCCATTGCACAATCGTAATGAATCGATTATGACGAATCGATTCAAATTACCTTATTATCCCTACCTTCTATTCAAGGCTATTTAGTTATTGTCCAACTAATTATATATTTGGATATGAGTTCTGAATTGTTCTCAATTCAATCATTTTTTTAACAAAAAAATATTTATTATTTTAGTATTCATAATTCACGAGAATGATAAAGATAAGCATTACCCGTTTTTATTTCTCAATAATTATTTGTTAAAATTCGTCAAAATAAAATTAAAAATATATATATATATATATATAAAAAAGCTTATAATATAGCTTATTTTGATACAACTTTTACTAAACATATTTATAAAAAAACATTTTTCATATATTAGAAAGATGTTTGCCTAACTGATATCATGTTGTCTCCATTTCAGGTATTATATTATAATTTGGAAGCTTTTTATTGAATTTTTTTCTTTATGTTTTTATTTATATGATTTCCCATTATTAATTTCTTTAGACAAAATTGATTAAAATCTTTAATGTTGATGGGCTATTTGATTTAACATGAAGTACATATAGCCTAATGTTATAATGAGATAATAATCCTTGAATATATGACTTACTTTTGGAAGCATATTTGAAAAACATGGCTTTCTTTTCACTTTCACATTGACTTGTAAAAAGAAAAAAACAAATTGTATTCTGAATTACTTTAATACAGTAAAGCTTATATATATATATATATAAACACCAATTATAGAAAATCTACATTGATGTTTATAGAGTTCAAAAGGAATGATTTGTTGAAAAATTGTTGATTCAATAAAAATATGTAATATCTCAACCAACACCAACTTAATCATTTGTGATGCATAAGGAGTTATTTGTCTCATTGAATGCTAATTGAACTATCAGTGCTTATATTACTTCGAACTACTTCAAATTATGGGCCAACATCAAATCTCAAATATATAATCATTGAGACTTGACATAAATGGTAAAAGATTGAAGCGTCTTTTGCGGAGTCATTATCAGTTGAGCGTTTAAAGCTATATTTTTTCTTTCAAAATCATTTTGATTTAGTTAAGTTTTATCTAGACGTCTCCCGACGATTGAGTATCACAGAGATTTTATATCACCGTCTGATGGGATTTTCAGTTTTCTTAGTTAATAATTCATTCGTATCTTGCCGTTCGTTTATGTCCTTTCATGAACCATAGATTTTATTATTGGGTAAATGAAAATTTACGTCGTTCGACGAAACATTCTTCAGTGAATAGTTTATGATATTTGAAGCGAATATTAGCATAAGTGACCATTGCGATCTTCTTTCCATGGTGTTAAATTGTTGGAGCTTATTTTTCGTTTAAATACATGTTTAGTTTTTTGTTTCTTCTTTGGAGATCTTTACAGATAGGTTTATTCGGATATTAAATTTCAACAATAGAATACTATAATGATATAAATTGTAATTCAAGATAAATATAATAAGAATAAAAAAAGTTCCAATCACACAATTTTATTGGGTTTAATTTATTCACCACTATTTATCATTTTTTAAATATACGAAATATATTTTTAAATTATACTATATTTAGACTAGTCTACGTACCAAATCAAAATTAATCATAAGTGCACCAATGAGGATTACAAAAAAGGAACATCGCCAAAATAGCCGTTTGAAGCGAATTTCTAGATTTTATGGGTTAGGGGTGGATTTAGTGAAGTGTGGAAATTTTATTTACGTGTTCCTCGGTTAAGGTTTCGACCCCCCCTCTTCTTGTTCGTCCCCATTACCTAATGGCTAATATTGTTAAATTGTATTTAAATTTAAGTTAAATTAAAACCCATGAATATTTAACCCAAAAATGAGATAAGGAGTTAAAGGGGAAAATATATATTTTTTGAATATATCAAAATATAATAATTCGTTTTATTCATTTGATAATTGATGGAGTCGTGGACCACTTTAACAACAAATACGATTGGTAGT
>JAEQBH010009408.1:0-108308 GCA_016808115.1 Tetrastigma voinierianum | reverse complement strand
GTATAACTTGGGAATGGTCTTTTTAAAGAAACTCCATGCAACAGTGGTAGTTCCTGAAATATTTCCAGTTTTCAGAATTGTGTGAAAGCAATTAAAATTCATAATTGCAGAACTCCCTAATGGAAGAAAATTATGCCATAATAGTATAATAAATATTGTACAGAATGGTTTGGGCAAATTAGTAGGAGGCCTAGAATAACATTTCACCTTTGCTTCTGTTCTTTGTGAGGCTTTATCACTTTCAGGATAAAGAATGCAAAAGAGAAAAAGGAAACACATAAATCTAGTGTCATGCATATGGGTCTGGACGTTAAAGGGCTTCCAACAATTTCTCTTATGTTTTATTTCAATTAAGTAGGAAACCTTTTAATTATTAAAAACTTCATACTTTTTTCAATTTGAGTCGAGGCATGTCTGTTTGTATTTTGTTATTATGTAAGAAAAATATTTATTTTCCTGGTATTATAAATCTTATGCTTTAGAATTTTGACTTAAGGGGCCTATTAAAAAAATTCTGCTAATTGCAAGTTTTCAGATTGAGCATTGAACTTCTTTTCCTTTTTAATACTAAAGTCTTGTTTGAGGATTTTAAATATTTTCTTGGCATTTCCTTTGATGTTTTACATTTTAAGCATGCAAAAAGAGTTCATTCAATTTTGAGGAGTTCAAGCTTCATGACTTCAGCGATTGATACAGATTTTGAAGCTATCTGAGGGATCTTGGTTGGGAGCCTCATGGGGTTGTAAGATTGGAGTCCTCCCGACCACCTACACAGAGACTATACAGGGCCCCTCTGAGGAACCTTAGATGTGGGATGTGGTGGAAGATAGATTTTGGAAAAGATTAGCATTGGAAAAGGCCTTTAAGGTTGACACTGGTGAAGGCACCCTCTCCCAGCTTACGATTTATTTCATGGTTCTCTGTGCACTTGAGAAAGGATTGACACCAAAAAATTAGAAAAAGATTTAGAGGACTTTTTGTGTGGGAGGAGGCTTTAGAAGGAAATATGGTGAAATAGTCTAATGTTTGCACTTTGTGAAGGAAACAAAGTGGGGGTTTGAATTATCGAGATTTATCCACCGGAATAAACTTTTATAGAGTAAATGGTTTTGGAGGTTTGTTTAGGGGAATGAGTAATTGTGAGGCAAGTGGGAGGGTTATAGCGTGGGTTTGTGTGGAAAGCTATTAGAGGCAGTTCAGAGATCTTCAAGGCCAAAAGTGGATTTATGGTTAGAATTTGGAAGTAAAATGATGTGGATAATTGGCATGGGGTTGTCCTTAGAGTCTTTTCCTGACTTCCTAAGCTTCCTTAAAAGATACTTGGGTAAGTGACTTTTGGGAGAATGGAAATCGAGTTCCCTAGGTTCTCTGAAGCGGGTGTTCTCCCTCACGGATTATCCATATGTCGTTTTGAGGGCCTTGATGATTTACTATGGTTTTGGTTGCCCTACAAGAATGGTGATATTTTCTCACGTTAGGGATCTTTCTACTTCTCTTCCTCTATTCAGAGAAAATTGACTACTCAACGCTTGAAATTGTTTGAGATTCTTAGGCTCGCGATAGTAATCTTTGTTTGAGGAAGGAAGGTGGGCAAGGATTTGTCTGACCATTTCAAGGGGGTTAAGGTTTTTGAATAGATGTTATGTATCACAGACGAAGAAACATGTGACCATATCTATCATTCATTGTCCCAACTAGTCTTCTTTCGAGTGGTCTTTGCCTTTGTAGTCGATGGGTGATGCACTCTGGAGTGAAGCATAATCGATCGGAAGAAGTCCTCTAGGCGGTATGGATCCTTTTTGTTGGTGAAAAGGAAAAGGGTTCCCAGAAGATTGCTCTGTTGTGTCTCTCTCTGAGCGTTGTGGTGGGAGAAAATAGGAGGAGCTTTGATAGTACTAAAAAAGCACAAACTAAACAATTAAGAATTCCCTTCTTGTTTGATTTTTTTTGGGATTGAATTTGGCTGTATATTGATGAAGGGGTTTTCTCAATGGTAGATTCTATAGATTGTGTTTTTCTTTTTACATCATGTATATATTTTTTCATTTTAATATTATTTTTATTTACTAATAAAAAAAAAAGAATCTTAGTTAGGTTGGCCACCCAACATTTTGACTTTGAATTCATGAGAATTGTGTACTACCTTTAAAATGAGAGAGATTTACATTTGAAATGGTGATTCAGCTTTGTAATTCATGATTGGCGATTGTGCATTGGTAAAGGTTCTTTTTAAATACACCTACAAAGACTCGCACTGGAATCATTTCTTATTTCATTGCTGAGTATGATGATATAATATATATTTCTTTTTTTCCTTATTTATTCTTCATTACACAGCCATTATATCCATTGATTACCTCTCCTTAATTCAGATCTTCCTTTATTGTTGTATATCATGGATTACTCTGAATACTACTCATTCTTATTGTTTATTTATTTATGTTGCATATAAATTCTTCTAACTTCTAACAATTTCTTCTATTGGGGGCTAGAATCGGGGATTTGATGCATTCTTGATGTCTATATATTGTAATTCTCTTAGTAGATTGATGAGGAAAATATTTAAATTTACCTGTTTCATTTTTGTCTCATGATATGAGCCGAACTCTAAGTCACTTCATCTTTATGTTTAACTCTTACTGCCTTGCTTCCAAGATCTTGGTGTTTTGTTCTTGATTTTCTACGTGTTCTTTTTTTTTTTGCCGGACTAATATCTTAGTTCATGACACGAGTTTGAGTCATGTCTTCGAACAATTTGAACATTTTCTTGTTCAGTTAATAACATGAAACTATTTTTTACTGGCATTCAATTTTAGATTTTTGTCGAGGGAAAGGAATTATGGGGTCATTGATGGGACAGATCCTGCACCTAACAACGAGAAGGAGAAGGAGAAATATGTGAAATGGGGGGTGAAGGATGCTCAGATTATGTCTTGGATCCTTGGAAGTGTGGAACCCTCCATACTTCTTAATCTCAGGCCTTATAAGACCTGAAATATTGGGAGTAACTTGAAGAAAATTTATAACCAAAGCAATACAGCACCGCGAAGGTTTTCAATTGGAACTTGAGTTGAGACCATCAGTAGGGAGTATGTCAAATCAAGGTTTTATTCTTCCTTTGGAATCTTTGGGCTGGTCCTGCAATATTGTGTATGCAAGTGTAGCTCCTAAGGATAATTTGCTTTATCCAAAGTGTGCATGAGACTAGCAAGCGTGATCAGTTTAATGAAGTTAGTGCAGAGGAAGTTTGAAGCAACCAGGTCAGCCTACAGTGAGACGAGAACCAGTTCCCTTGTTGGATATTTGTGTGGGAGGCTTTACAGAGAAGAACCAGAAACTCACTTCCACACACAGTCTGTCTTGGAGTAGAAAGCTAGAAAGCTCAAATTCTGCTTCAGACATTCACCTGTTGCTATGCTGAGGGAAGTCTAAAGGCGGTAGAATATGACCTGTGTCAGTGCTATAGTTGCAAAGGATTTGGGCACATTGCCACTAGTGTACTAAAAAAATTCTGCAATTATTGTAGAAAAACAGGGCATATCGAAATCACGGTCCAATTTCCATTCGACCTCCAAAGAAATCTGAAACACCTACAATGCCTGGGTTGGTCCATGAATGACCCTAGTCTTGAGGGTCAGTCTTCTATCACTCCTGACATGGTCAACAAATGATCGTTTCTGCCCTTTCTTTAGGCCTTTTCAAGTAACAAGGGAAATTCTAATCGTGGCTTGTTGTTTTTAGGTGTATGGTGCTTGACGATAATCACATGACCAACATTGCCTTACCTCGATAATGTTCAAAAATATAAAGGAGATCTTCAGATTCATGTACTGATGGTAATTCCTTACCACATACAGTTGTTGGTGATATTTCAGCCCATTTAAATACTGTTTTTTTGTGTCTCTAGCTTGTCCACTAATCTTATATCTATCGACCAATTAGTTGACAACAATTGTACTGTTCAATTTTCAAATTCTGGTTATGTGGAATCAAGTGTCCAGGAAGATGATTGCGAAGGGACCTAAAGTGGGACGTATCTTTCATTTGCTTCTAACATCTTTACCTCCTGCCTCCCATGTCGAGATATGTTGCTTAACAATGCTATTCAAAGCGACCAATCAAATTGTGGCATAGACATTTGGACACTTTAACTCATGTACTTGAGTCTTGCTTAAAATGTCATTCTTGGAAATAAAAATTCAACTTTCTCTAAAATTGATATTGTTGATTGTGCGTCTTACCCCAAAAACTTGGTAAAAACAAATGGCTTTCGCTTTTCCGTTACTTGAGCAACCCACACCACCAAACCTTTTTGAACTCGTGCTCTTTGATGCCTTGGGGTATTCTTTATAATTTCTCATGAACACATTACAAATACTTTGTTACATTTGCTCCGATGATTTCACTAAGCTTTGCCAGGTGCATTTTCTTAAGTCTAAAAGTGAGGTTTTCTCTGTGTTTAAAGTCTTTCTTGCTTTAGTGGCTCTGATTTTCTACCAAAATCAAAATCTTCTTGTCACGATCGATTGGTGAATATATGCATAGAATAAATTTCAATTTTTTCTTCAAAGTCATGGGATCGCATATTGCCCACGGCGTTCTTGTCCTTTCACTCCGGTGACAAATGGTGTGGTGAAAGAAGAATAGTCATCATTCTTGATGTTGTTACTCTTTTAATTGAGTCTTGTGTTCCTTCATTTTTGGTGTGAAGCTTTGTTATTACTATTTCTAGCTACATTTATTTGATTAATAGATTACCATCTCCCACCTTGAACTGATGATTCTCCCTAATGTTTAAAGATTTGTTTGGCATGCACCAAATTATTCAATCTTGTATTTTTGTGGATGTGTGTTTGTTTTGTTCACCTTCACGCACATGAGAGAAATAAACTCTTATAATCATCAGTCAAGTGTGCTTTCTTAGGACTAATAACGGAACCCCCAGGATTCCTTTTGCTCATGAATCCTCATACTCATTCGAACTAGTGTCTCTAGGAATGTCATTTTTTTAAAATTAGCCCTTCTTTACCCACAGCAACCTTCATAATTCCCTTAGTTATTTGCTTTACCATTTCCCAGTCTTGACATGTTTCAAAGGTTTAAACACAGTTATGTTTAGTAGCCAGACACCTCCTCCTCTGAGTCTCATGAGGTTCCTCACATCTTCTTCATGGCATCTAATTCCTATTCTACCCGTTTCAATGATCGGCTCCTCTTAGTAAGCTACAGACCCTCTCAAAACCTCTGAAGGTATGGATTTTCAACCCCTTTGTGACTATGTCACACTACTTTGTCTTCTATTTCGATTCCCACTTGTTAGACCACCAGGCCATGGAACATGAGTGTTAGCAAAAAGCAATGGAACGAGAACTAAGCACTTGAGGGAAAATCATACTTGGGACATTATTTCTTACATCTACCTCTCGAATGTTAAACTAGTGGTAGTAAGTAAGGTCTATCTTGTGAAACTCAAGTCGATGGCTCTTTAGATGGCAATAAACAAGAGTATGGTCTCGACTATGAAGAAACTCCATTTTGCACCGAGTTGCTGAATGACCATAGTGAGAACCTGTTGACTATGCTTTGCTATTGCATCTTCTAAATCTTGACCTTTAATGGATGTAAAAATGCCTTCTTGAATCGGGACCTTGGGAAGAGATTTGCTTGGCTTTAACCGGTATGTCGATAATGGCTTCTCATGAAGTTCTGACTAAGAGCATCTTTGTATGGGTTCTGATGAACACCCCTAGAGCTGGTTTAGAGAAGTTTTGCAACACCTTCTCACCTTCTCACACAAAGTCAATATGATTCATCGCTCTTCTTTCACAAGATAACCATTGGTATGGTCTTTATAACTTAGTCTATGTTGATGATATTATCATCACGAAGTAGTAACCAGGTGGGGCACAAGATCTCTAAGCTTCAAAATATGTTGCATAGTACATTTCAAATGAAAGATCTTGGGCATCTCACATATTTTTTGGGGCTGGAAGTTCACGAAGTTCACTCTCGAGATCATGGTTTGTTCTTAAATCAACATAAATATATCCAAAATCTTATTGAACTAGTGGTTTTTAAAGGATGCTACGTTGTTGATACGCAGACTGGAAGTGAATGTGAAATACCGTAAAGATGAAGGCGATCTTTACTTTAATCCTTTTATATAGGCAACTTGTTGTTAGTCTTATCTACCTAAAAATTACAAGGCCCGGAATGTCTCATATGTTGTCCATATAATTCAACCTTAAATTTATGCACTCACCTCGTCATCTTCATCTTGCCTCCCCAGGACGTAGCATTATTTGGTACTTAATTAGATCCTACTAGGTGGGTTGTTGTTTCCTACAAAATACGCTCTTCATTTATTTGCTATAATGATGCAGTTAGGTGGCTACCAATACTCGGAAGTACACAACAGGCTGAGTGCGTTTTCCTTAGAGATGATGCCTTAATTTCTGGAAGTAAAGAAGCAAGTTTGTGTCTCTAAATCTTCCACCGAGAGTAGAAATGGGGCCATGTCTTCTAGCTTGTTGCGAAATTGTGTGGTTCACGTGGTGCTTCTTTTCGAACTTGGATTTCCTCCAACTAATCTACTCCACTTCATGGTGATATCTGACGCCATTCAAATAGGCTGCAAATCCGGTATATCATGAGCAGGACAAAGCACATAGAGGTGGAATGTCATTACATTAGGGGGGCCTTTACTCAAGGTGTTATTACTCTTCCTCATCTTACTACTGCTCTTCAAATAGCTGATGTCTTTACGAAAACTTTGACATGCCAATGACACAAGTTTCTCAGTAGAAAAATTGATGCTAATAGACTTACCCGCATCAATTTGAGGGGGATGTCAATATCTTCTTTTTTCCGTATTTAGTCTTCATTACAGCTATATATCCTAGTTGTATATCCCTTGATTAAGTCTATCTGCTAATAGACTTACCTCTCATATTTAGTCTTCTTTATGATTTGTATATCCTTAAATTCACCTCTCTAAGATTTGCATTCTTACTGTATGTTACTATTGTACTACTGTATTTCTTCTAAACTAGGGCTAGAATGAGGATTTGATCATTCTTAATGTCTATATATTGCAATTCTCTTAGTTAATTAGGCAGAAAAAATATTTCAAGAACTTCTCTTTCATTTTTGTCAATAGGTACCCAAGCCCGATAGGAGAACCTTCGCTCCAGACCGGCTTGATGGTGAAGGGGCCTCTCAAAGCAGTACCTCACCCCATAATCTCATGGAACCAATGGGGGGATCGTATAAGAGTGTCCATGTTGCTTTGTGGCTCAAGCTTTTCTACCCAAATCTGTTTCTTGCTTCCAATTGTTTGTATGAAAATTAACTGCTAGAAGCTTTCTTTGCAGCTGGTCAATGACTTGCGAGGATCTGCTGTCAACTTACTTTGAGCCTTTTTCAGGAGCCAATCCCTTTGACTGTAAGTTTTCTTTGATACTGACACTCCAAAGAAGAATCATTTTTGTTTAATTCAATAATGCAATTTTAAATCATGCTGTTGAATTACCATGTTGGGACTCAAACCTGAAACCTCCGGTATAGGGGTGGATCTAAGTGCAGTTATTGGGTGTCAACCAACACCCAAAAACAAACCTTTATAAGTCATTTTTTTTACCCTTTTTAAAAAAAAAAATTATAATACTGACAACCCAAAACAAATTTTTTCTTGTATATTATTAGTCTATTATAATGTTGACATCCTAAATACTCATAAAAATCCTGAATTAAGTCATTGCTCCCGTAACCCCCCACCGTCCATCCCTTCACCTATAAAACTTATCAAAAGAGAAAGAAAAGGAAAAGAAAAAATCCACTGCATTTGAGATGAAATTGAGTATGAATTTGAACATCCCATCGAGAATGGAGTTGTTCAAAAACCCCCTGGAACTCTATCATTCTAACTTCACATTGGACATGGCTGTACTTTGGGTCATTGCTCCATCATATAAGATGGATTAGAAAATGCAAAGACAAATGCACTGGAGTGATCTGGGACCTCTAAATGATTCTGATGCATAGTTTATTACTTCTTCCTCAGTTAATGCCTTTTTTTCTTAAATATATATTATTTTATTTTTATTAGTTTTTTTTTTTTTTTTTTTTTTTTTGGGAAATCACCATTATGATTTTGATTAAATTGTGGACTGCAGGAGATGGTAGATTTTTTAGTTGATATCTGGCAAGATGAGGGGCTGTATGATTAATTCTAGTAGAGGGTTGGACATGCTCTGTTTTCCTTGCTAGTGGCTGATTCTTCCATTTCTTGATCATATGAACTCTGAAAATCCTAATCTAAACTTCAATTGCTCCCACTGAAGCAAATTGAATTTTTATTTTTTTGGCTTGCAGTTCAATTAAACGTGTGAACCGAACAGCATAACTCTCATTTATATAGGATTACCGCGATATTATTGTTGTTATTGTTGTTGTTGTTGTTGTTGCTGATGTTGTTTTATTAATACACTTGAAAGAGATTTAATGAATTCATTCCATAAGTAAATGATTTTCTTTGGTATTCTTTTTGTTTTTATAGTCTTTTGAATTCGTAGTTAAGGTGAAGCACAAATCTATAATACTATACCACCATAGAATAAAATTTGTAGATTCTTACCACTGCTATAATTTTATTTTTTCATTCCATTTCATTTTCAAACATTTCCACTGTGTGCATATAGAGACTCGATTTTAGTTTTTGTTTGTATTTTTTTTTTTTGGATAATACGTGGGTGTTTGAAATTTGGTTTACATGCGTCTCATTATCCATGGGCCAGCTAAGTTAGGGGTTGGAAGTAAGCTTTTGGCTCGTGACTCGAACTAGTGATCATAGGAAACAAGACTCAAGATCGGATAACAAGAGGTATCCTTAGGAGTTAGTTTGTTTCCTCTTGATCCTCTAACGCAGGTTACGGTATTTCTTACCAGTTTACTTACCTTTACTCGGACTTTTGTCCTCCCCAAATAATACATTTAAAAAAAAATACTAATTTAATACATGTTTGATAATAATATTCGAGTTGTAATGGCTTAAAATAAGTAGTTGATAGTATATGATTTTAAGCTTTTAAAAAATGTTTAAATCGTAGTCGGCAATTTAACATTTTTGATGATGGCAAGCGTTAGTTTTAAGTATAATTTTTTAAAACATGTGGGTTGGTATTTTTTTATTTATTTAAATGTATTATTTGAAAAAAACTCCTTTCTTGATGCTGTCTTGACATAGGAATGGCAATATGATGTAGTACGGATGGGTTATCTAAATCGGTTATATAAATTAATTCTCATCCTGGTCTTGATAAAATTTTTAAATGAAAAGGGATAGTATATTGGTAGCTTTTAATTATTACTATGTAGTATAAATTTAGTTTTATATGTTTCTTAAAAGTTTCAAAAAATCATTTTGAGAATTATTAAAAATATTTGAATTTTTGGCTATTTATAACTAAAATTGGTTTTTGGAAAATTGAAATGTTTTATCCTTATTAATAATAAATTTGAATTGTCATTCCTAATATTTAATTTTAAAGAAACCAGATCGAATTGTTCTGGCTTGCGCTCATTTAGTTAGAGCGTCAATGAATTGATTGGTTCAGCAAGCCACAGAGATATTACTTTCAAGAATATGAGATGAAGTTTTATTTCATCTGAAATATGGTTTTTTTTTTTTTTTATAAATGCACACTTACCATCTTGGCTTCTCTTCTTTGTATGAAAGTTCTTGAAATATTTTCTGTTTTTAATCCTTTCTCAATGTCACTAAATAAGGAAAATGCCTTTTATATATTAAGAATTTTAATTTTAGGAATAAGTTTAAATAATTTTTCATTTAAATATAAACATGTATTGATTTTTTTAATACGCTCTTTTGAGTAGTAAAATTGTCACCGTTCAGTTTGAATTTAGCTACCATTCATATGACTTAAATCTATACTTGAGTTAAGCATGTGAACGGTCTTGCTTAAAACATTCATTTTTATAAACTTACTTTTACGTTATACTTATTTATTGGAAAATATTATAATAAAAAAAAAAGTTAAAAAAAATATTATTATTATTAATGTTTATATTTGAATTACATCCCTATAAAAAATATCAAACAAGATCAATTATAATTAAAAAAAAATGTTTATATTTTTCTCTCCTTTTCTATTTCCTCAAATTATAAAAAGAGCTGAAAAAGGAGCAGAAAGAATTAATGATGACAGTGTTGCTTCTCCATGTTAAAAACCTTTTTGGGTTTAGGCAATTGTGAAAGCCACTCCCTCTCTCCTATTTTGGATTCTTTTATAAGTGTGTGTTTAACAATTCACAATACATATTATTATGAAAGAGGAAATTGAGGAAGAAGTGGATAAGCTTCTTCAGAGCTGCAATGTTGCTTCTTATACAGACACTAATCATAACTCACACAACAACCATGTCATGTGATGTGATGTCATCTCTTCATCATTTTACTTGCCTTTTTGGCTACCTGCTAACCACATATCTAACTGAAGAGATAAAGAGTGTGCCTTCCCTATGGTATCATTTCATGGTTTTACTAACAATGAATAATGTGATCTTTTTAAAAATATAATTATAATAATGGTAACCTCGGACTATGTCTTTCTTTTAAAGGAACTCGAACGGGTGATTATAAATCTTCAAGTGGTTATAAAAGGACTCAAACTAGTGCTCGTAAATCCTTTTATAGTTCTAACGAGACTTGAACTGGTAACTTAATAAATCTTTTAGTAGTCACGAGGAATCGGAGTGTTAACTAGCGTAAATCTTAATGAGATACAAAATGACTGAATAAGTATTGTATTTTTCGTAAATAGGTGTGGGGGCTCAAGCCGTGACTTGTGAATCCTTTTATAGTTATAAGGAGACTCGAACCGATACCCATTAATCTTTTAGTAGTTTTAAGAGGACTCGGATTGGTAATTGTGTATTATCTAATGATCTAAAAAGAGCTGAAGCAATTGACGGGTGAAAGCAAGTTAAGAGCGAGAATAGCGGAAGGCTAACCTCGAGGGTTTTAATGATATGAAGAATCAGTTGTCTCTTTTTACAAAATTTTTACTCAACTATGTAATTTACTTAGAATAAATTTGAAAAATGTCAATTTTAATAATAAATAATGAATATTTTACTCCTACTACCCTTAGAGAATTCTCTAATGATATGATTACTCTATCCCCATTTCCAAAATGTGAATCCCAATCAAATCAAATTTTCTCTGAGAGGTGAGTATAACCAACGTTGTAATTTTCGACAAAAAGAATCTAAATAAATTTAAAAATAAATTAACAGTAAGCATTAATTTCGCGATGTGAAAATAACGATTTATAGTATCTACCAGGAATTTTGATCGAATGTGCTGGGATCACGCAAAATGAACAAAATTTTCATTATAAAATTGGAAAAGATAGTTATGAACTTGATGGGCCCCATATCGACTGTCATGCAAGTCGGTGGAATAATAGATCTGACGGGTTTTGATCGCGTATTTTTTTAAGGTAAGGCCCAATAAAATGTGGTAGGTACAGACGTAAATTAAGATCTGATGACGATCCAGAGAATAGACTCGTGGCGGGTCAAAGGGTCGACTGTTTGACCGATTTAAGGTCAAGTTCTTTATTTTGATTTTTTTAATAACTACATAATCTTTCATAATTATTAAAAATATTAGTTTTTCTATTATAAAAAATATAAAATAATTGTTTATAAAAAAAAGTTATTAAATAATTATTTTTACTGAAATAAAATAAAATAAAAATAAATTAACAGTAAACTATTAAGCATGCTAGGTCTCAATAGTTAAGGTTTTATACTAGCATACTTAAAGAATTCTGAGTTCGATGCTTGAGTCTGATTATGTTATATGATGAGTGCATAATCCGACTCGGCTCGAATGATATAGGGATTAGTACGGTGTGATCGAATGTGGATCCACAAAATGAACAAAATTTTCTGTTCTAAGTGGAAAAAAGATATTTATGGCTTTTAAGTGGGCCCCACGTCAGTATCATTGCAGTAGAGGTGGAATAATAGATTCGGCCGAGACTTTGATCGTATTTTTTTTTAAGGTAAAAGACTCATCAAAACGTGGTACTTCCGAATAGAATTAGTGCATTGACGATCACGAGAATGAACTCGTAGGCGATTAAAGTGGCGCGTTTGACGATTTAGATGATTCTTTATTTTGATTTTTAATAGCTACATAATATTTATGGTATTAAAATTATTGGTTTTTAATTATAAAAAATATAAAATGATTCTTTATAAAAAAAAAAGTTATTAAAAATAATTATTTTACTAAAAATAAAATAAAAATAAATAAATTCTTTGTTAAACTATTAGCGCTGTTACTAGATTAGATAGTTGAGTTTATACTATCTCTTGCAAAATGTATATACAGAGGATTCGAGGCGCAGGAATGCGATTATCTTTGTGTTAAGTCTTTGGCCAGTAAAACAAACCGAGATGTATTATAGGGATTAGTCTGGAGTTCCACCTCAAGATGGGATCATAAAGCTGAACAAAATTTTATATTTTAAATATGAAAAAAGATAGTTGCATGGCTTTTGATGGGCCAGCTGTCGGTATCGTACAAGCTGAGAATTGGAACTTAATAGATCAAGCTCGTTTTGATGGTATTTTTTTTTCAGGTAAAAATTTGATAAAATATGGTAAGACATCGATAAATTAAATTACGATGACTTTATTGTTCAGAATATTTATTGATAAAGGCGTAATTTCAATACCAAAATTGGGTCTGTGCTTTATTTTAATTTTTATCCTTCTAGCAATATTTGTAATTATTAAAAATATTAGTTTTTCTATTATAAAAAATATAAATAGTTGTTTATTAAAAAAAAGTTAACTTTCTCAATAATTCATTTTTTTACTAAAATAAAATAAAAGCCATCAAATGCCAAGCTCACTTATTAAACGTAACAGATTAGATCTCAGTTGAGGGTTTAACTATCTTAACCGAAATATCTGGGGATTGAGGCTTTTAAATACAGTTATGTTATATGATGAAGTCTTATAACTAATTCATTCATTTCAGTATTATAGGGATTAGTTTGGATATGGTACCAAAACTTAAAAAAATATTGATAAATATTTTTAAAAATTCATAAATTAAATTAGAAATAAAAAATTATTTTGATTAATTTAAGACATTATTTTGGTTTTCATATATATTAATAAAATTTTTTAATAAGTTATTTACTTCCAAAACTCAAATAAAGATTTACTATTCTCTACAAGATTTTGATCGATAAGCGGAGTTCTCCGTGGAAAAAGATTGTTGGGGCCCATGCGTCCGGCTGGCGTGAAAGTTAGGAGCAGGGAGCTTTACACGTCAGGCATAGCGTTTCTTCCCGCCAAAGTTAACCCATGGACTGCTGCCACGTGTCACCCAGTAGCCCCTTCTCTCTCTCGCCCCAGACTCTGTTTACTGGAACATGGATTTGATATTTATTTTCTCTCTATACACCAACTTAAATGCCTTATAGTATTGGAGATCAGGAAAATTCAGCGAGTTCTGGGCTGAAGAAGGATGCAGGATAATTCGGTGTTTCTCTCTTCTTTTTCTTGTTCTTTTCTCTACTCATTTCGCTACGAATGATGTTCTAGGAGTTTCTCCCAACTCTAAGCTTCCGAAGTTGCAAGCGGAGAAGCTGATTCAGGCAATTTGCTGCCCAAAGATGCCCGAGCCTGACGCCGTTGACGAGTTCAGTCTCAAGAAGAGGCTTGTGGAGGCGCCGGTGAGGTTTCCTGGTGTCGATTACTCTGATGCTTCGATTACGGTTGAGGACCTGGGCCACCATGCCGGATACTACAAGATTAAGAAATCTCGTGCTGCGAGGTCTGTTTTTTGAAACCCTAGATCTTTTTAGGCTTTATTGTTATGTGGTGGAAGTTGTGTTATTGATTGGTGAAATGGGAAACCTAGATTTCATTTATTTTTATTTTTTTTTACTTTAAGGCTATGTTTGGTTCCCGGAAAATTGAAAGGGGAAAGAATAGGGAGGAAAAATTGGTAGCGGAGAAAATAAAATTAGAGTTAGTGGATATATTATTTTTATTTGCTACGTCAAACTAATTTTATATATTTTAATTGATCAATATAAAGGTCGTAATTTTCCAATTAATTTTATTTATATATTTGTTTCTTTGAAAAGTACCTGCATTATAGAATCAAACGTGAAAATCATTTTCCTCAGGTATATCTATTTATATTGGAATGGAATTTATTTCACGACTGAACTTCTAATGTACTGTGGGGGGTTTTTATATGAATTTACTGCTCCGCGGAGTTTGATGCAATATTGGAGAACCTCACTAATCAAATGAAAAGCCACCACGACTGGAAATGGGCAAAACCAAATATATGTGTTCTAGTTATTTGTAGGAGCTTGTTTCTTTCTTATCTAGTAATGGATGAATGGCTTTGAATTTTAGATATTGGACATGCCCATTATGGTATCCCTCCTTGATAAATCTGAAGGTGATGAATGTCATCTCTGTTGGTTGTTATGTTTTTCCAGATTGAGTTGCTTGATCAAATCATACTTGCATGGTGCATCTTGAAATGATTTACTTCCATTTCAACTGCTGGTGTTATCCTATTCTTTCTCTGCATGTTTGGTGTTCTGGTAACATTTTCACACAATGATGAATTCAACCCCATTTATTGTTTTTGAATGTTACCTCTTCTTTGAATCGCAACAACAAGAAGGACCCTGTTGTCATTTGGTTGACTGGAGGACCAGGATATGTGGCTGAATTGGCTATTTTTATGAAAATGGGCCCTTCACCAAACTGCTCAAAATTTGTCACTCTTATGTTGTTTGGTTGGGGATAAAGATGCCTTCATGCTTGTTTATTTATTTACTTTGGCGATGGGTGAAAGAAAATTGTATGTTAAGATGTGGATTCTCCATAAAACTCATAGGAAATTATGGGGCACTGATGACATTGTGACTTAAAAAAGCTTAAGCACCCCCTCCAATTGTCTGTAATCCTCACAAAATTTCCAGTAGAGGAATATCTTATCACTAGAGTTGGTTGGACTTTTAAAGCTGATTTAGCACTTAATACTGCATATAGTTCACTTGGAATATGTTCTATGGACTTGGGTAAAAGTGTCAGGCGTCTCATTGCATAATAATCTACTATCTGTTCTGCTTATTTTTTACCCCCTAAGCCAAATTGAAACACACACAGAGGTAAATAAGAGTGTACAAAATAATTAATAATAAACTAAATTGAAATATATAACCAAAATAGAATGTTTGACATAACTAGATAAGTTTAAGATTACTTGTAAAGAAATACAAATTTGTTCTTCTTTCTCTTTATTAAATATATAAATATACTTTCTTTTTTTTATCGATAAACTTCACAAATATATAGATCGAAACAATATATAGGAGTATATAGGCTGTAGAAAAAGCAGCTAAGGGCAAAAAACAACTAAAAAAAACTTACCATCCCTTAGAATGATACGAGAAGGATCGGAAATACAACCCGACTAGAGATATCTAACCCCGAATGAGCCTGGCCCGAGAAAAAAGAGTTACAAAAGAGGAAGACTTTTGCTCTATCTAAGGAAAAAAGCCACATCCTCAAAAATGATCTTGTTCCTCTCTTTCCAAATAACCCCGAAACCAAGCACAAGACGACCCTCAAAGCTTGGAATCCTTTTTACCTGGGCGATGAACCGCCTAGCATCTCTTTCACATAAAGAAATTTGAAGCACGGCTTTCCCAAAAAAGGAAAACCAGAGCCATAGTGGAACCTTGATTAAAGGACAGGTGAACATAAGTGATCAATGGATTCTTCATCATTACCGCAAAGTGGGCAAGGAGAACGCAAGGGGAGAAGAGCCTCTCTTTTTCAAGTTGACTACGGGTCAAAATTTTCCATACCATACCTATTAAATATACTTATCAATTCATATCCACACTGCACCTAAAGGTGAATTTTCATAAATTTCTTCATTGTTCCTGTTCCTTCCATCCCTTTTCTGTTATGGATGCTTGAGTGCATTAAGTAATGTCACACTTTCATTGCTTTGAAATTTGGAACATTTGATAGTGCACCTTCGCTTGGCTAATCACTCTCATTTAAATTCACCTGAGTTTGGGTGATATGTTGTGTTGGATCTTGTTCTTTCACTGCTGTGTAGTATGTACATTAGGCCATCTAATTTTCTCTACCCCTGTGCCCTGAAGCAGCTTTCCTGCACTTTGATGGTGGAAGTGGTTACTTTTAGTGTTTTTCTTGTGCAAATCCCAGATAAACCTGTTCTGTTTCAGCACATATTTTCTATAACACAGACCTTCGAGCTACCACTGCAGCACCATGTACTTTGCTGCAACAAAAGCGAACATGCCTTGAACAAAACAAAGCTAGTAAAAGTTGTAGAATAACCAAATTAGTTGAGACAGCTGTATTTCTGTATTTCTTTTTTTTTTTTTTTTTTGAAAAAGTTCCCCTTCTGAAATTCCTGACTTCTTGACATGAAAGATGATGTTATTGTGATCGTGATTCTGCAGGTATCAAACCTTTTATATGTTGATCAACCCATTGGAACTGGCTTCAGTTATAGCTCTGATAAACATGACATTCGTCACAATGAAGAGGGTGTCCATTATTGACCTATATGACTTCTTACAGGTCCATTTTTTCTATCCTCTGTGTTTTCGATAATAAACATGGGATTTAGAAGGTTTTAACCTCTTAAATCCAATTATCTATTAATCATTTTGTTTTGGGTGTATTTGCAGTCCTAATATATTCATTTCATTCCAAATTTCGCTCCTCAAAAAAGAAATAAATAAATAAAATAAAAGGATGGTGTAATGCAAATTTTGAAATGGAATTGGTCCTTAGGGGTTTTTTTATGGTAAACTATATCATGGTTTGTTGCATGGAATGGCATTTCGAGACCTTAAGTTAGTATAATCATTTAACAGAATTGGATTGTTCTTTGATTGTATTGTTTAGGATACCATGCCACTTGATGGTGGCATATTTTGACATGTAGACAATAGGAAACTATACGAAAGGGGGGAGCAACTTTGTTGAAAGATTGAGTTTTATTCGTATGATATCTGTTGTTTTGACATTGGGCAATTATCTCTGTTATTAGTCCTTCTTTGAGGAGCACCCTCAGCTTGTAGGTAACGACTTCTATATAACTGGAGAATCATATGCTGGGCACTACTGTTCCTGCTTTTGCTGCTCTCGGGTTCACCGAAGGAAACAAGGCTAAAGAAGAATTCGCCAAGCTTAAGGTATATAATCAGTCTACTCTTCAGAATTTTAACTCTTTTAAGTGTTACTCTTGACATCTTGACAATTGTATTGAACTTACTCAAAATGCTTGAGCAGGGATTCGCAATTGGTAATGGGCTTACGGATCCTCGAATCCAGTACAGAGCATATACAGATTATGCATTAGATATGGGCGTGATTGAAAAATCTGATTATGACCGCATCAACAAGGTGCTTCCTGTCTGTGAGATGGCAATAAAGCTTTGTGGTAACTTTTTTTTTCCTGACAATGAGCTTGCACCTTCTTTTTTGGGTTCCTTCTCTTAACACTTCTATGTAATGTGTTTCTTCCTTTTCCCTTTCTGCAAGGATATGGAATGATTGGAAAGATGCTTATTTCTAATGAGCATTTCTTTTTTTCACCATTTCAAACACTGATGGCACACAATCTCCTGCATGGCTTTCGTATTTTGTTTGCAACACCATATTCCAGCAGTATAATGGCCACATTAACTGGTGATACTAATGTAAAGAATGAACATAATCCTTCTTTATTGTCTGGCGCCTTCAGATGTTTGTTAATTCCTTCTGCATATTAAAGCATTATTTGATTGTTGCTGATGATTGCACCTATCCAAAATAATAAATATATATATATATATATATATATATATATATACCTCTCTTTATATATATATATATATATATATATATATATTTATTTATTTATTATTTGCTTTGTTTGGTGCTGGTTCTTCATAGGACGTTCTCTGCCCAAAGAACATGTATGCATAAAATCCTTTTTCTATAAGACTGAAAGATGTTATGTTGATTTCAACAGAAAAAAAATGTGTTTGTTTTCGTTTCTGAACTTTCTCTTCTTCAATAAAAGAAGATTCTTTAAAAAAAAAAGAAATCAATTCTGAAACAACTCAGATACTAAGAAGTGTTCCATAAAAGATATCTAGAGAACTTGCATCATAGCACCATGAAAATGAACCCAATATCGGGCATTTCTTAAGCGCTCTTAGAATGTTATTGCCTCTGCATTGCTGCTGACATCAGAAAGAGAGAAGTGTGAGGAGCCTTTATGTGACCTTCCTGGCTTGCTGCTGGAGAAAATTCCTGAACCAGAAATCTGACCCAGAGCTGCTCTTGGAGTTGGAGACATAGATTTGATTTCTTGTAGCCTAAATGTATCAGGCTATGAGTGGACTGGATGAGGAATCTTGAAGTTAGTATTCCTGCATTACTTGAGGATGAAGTGTAAGTGCTTGTATGCGGAGAGTATGATCTTTGCAATTGGCAGTAGCTTTGTGTAATCTGAACTCAATCTCTTGCTTTCCATTTAGCGAGCTAACTATTTGAATTATTATCGTTTAAAAGCATGATATTCATATTGAACCGAAATCCTACAAGCTTAAGCTTTTAGGAGAGTTGGTAGTTTAACATTGTATCAGAGCTTGGTTTGGCAAGTAATATTGGGTTCGAATCACTTCTCTACAATTTATTACTCATTTGTTGATTTAAAAATCCATGGAGGACTCTATCAGGGTATGGGGCTACACGTGAGGGAGAGTGTTAAAAGCATGATATCCATATTAAATCGAAATCCTACAAGCTTAAGCTTTTGGAAGAGTTAGTCGTTTAAACATTATCAAATATGACTTAGAGTTTTGTTTTCGGGTATGATTTTATTTTTATTGGAACAGGTAATTCAAGATGGGTTCATGCTATGGAGTGGAGCGAACGAAAAATTTCCAGGCAGCCCCTGAGAGTCCTTTTGATGTATATAATTCAAATGCTGGAGTGGTGAGCTACGGCCACATCTTTCCTTCCTCAAGGTCTGTCACTATCATACCATCTCTTTCCTGCAAGCATTAGACAAGGAAGTAGGTGGATTGTCTGTGATGTTGTTGTATGTGTAATTGCAAACAGGTTCATGATGCTGGTCACATGGTTCCATGGATCAACCTCGAGAGCTTCATTAGAAGATGCTGAAGAGGAATTTGGATGGACGGAAAGCTTGTCGAAGGCGGAGGTGACTCAGGAGTGGTAGAAAAAATTAGTTTAGCAAAATGTGATTGATTCCCTCCCTCTGTTTGTGTTTCAGCATCATATACCTATATATAGATTTATCAAAGTCACAAACAGATGAGTAATTGAGCATGCAGAACATTGTGTGTAAATATGTTTGGCCACAGCTGCTATATGGAACCAGATAAAGAGAGATTTCTGGATGACATTTTGATAAAAGTAGTCTTTGTGAACATTAGAATTCTCAAGGAAAGTGATTACCTTACAAAAAACTTGTGTTCGCTCCTTCTGTTGGGTATAAGAATGCATGATATACTTTCTATTTAGCCCTACGTATTTTGTTCGCTGAGGAATAAGGTTTGTGGTCTGCAATCTTTGGTTTTGATGATAGTACCACTATTTCTGATGGTACCACTCTTCTGTTAGTCTTTCACTAAAATCATTTAAGAACTGCATTTGGTTATTATTTTGGCTTTATTTTGTTCTGAAAACTTAAGAATGAACAGATA
This sequence comes from Tetrastigma voinierianum, assembly GCA_016808115.1. Taxonomy (NCBI): domain Eukaryota; kingdom Viridiplantae; phylum Streptophyta; class Magnoliopsida; order Vitales; family Vitaceae; genus Tetrastigma; species Tetrastigma voinierianum. The sequence continues at coordinate 88,464 of JAEQBH010009408.1, read as the reverse complement.
TATTTAGTTAAAATAAAAAGCTTTGTAGAGAACATGCGCAGCTAAACTGAGAATGTATTAGTTTTAGAAACATTCAAAATGATGTTTTTTAATAATTTTTTAAAATTTATTCTCAATAACAGTTTTCAAAAACACTAAAAAATAATGTTATCTGTATTTTTTAAAAAAACTTTCAAAAAAGATGAATTAAACAGGCTTAACATATTTGCTTTTCATACTGTGCTTTTTACTTATGAAGCTTCTAAAAGACAATCATGCCATTCATTGCCTACAGGGTAATATAGAGAAAAAATAGAAGACAATGAAGAGCACGGTTTTTGTTCGATGTTTTTAAAGCTATCCTTGAGCTCAATTTCAGAAACACTGATGTTCTCTAAAAACTATTGTTTTTTGAATTCAGTATTTTTTTGCGTTTTGTAAAGAAAATCAAATGGATCAAACCACAAAATTAGGTATAATATAATTATGGATATAATTTAAAGAGAGGCAAATTTGGTTTCTTCTTCCCACATACTATACTTATTTTATATTCAACATTTAAACATGCTTTTCGGCTAAAAATTTCATTTATTATAGGCTAACCTCGTGCTTGAAAATTATTTATGTTTTACTATTTCCAATAGATGAAAACTTATCGAAACAGTTTTACTATTTTAATTTTATAATATTAAACTGGCTTTATTTCGGTTTTTTAAGCTGAAAAATGTTCAGTATTTTACTATTTTTAAGACACTTGTTACAAAAACAATTGGAAGAATTTTAACAAGAAAAACTAATTTTTTTACTATAAATTAAAATGAAAAAGAAAACTGGCTTAATATTTTGATTTTATCTTTGCTGGCTTCAGTCACATTTTTTCCTCATATGGTTTCTGGTCCTTTTCTTAAATAAATAAGGTGATTTTTTGACCAGTTTTACGCCCGTCTCTTTCTCTTTTTATTTTTTACTTTCTGATAAAGTGATTCTGTTTAAAAAATGATTTTTAATTTGTTTTTTAAACATTTTTGTTGCTAGATCTTATCGCGATGTTTTTGTCATCGTCTTATGTGATTTATTATATCAGTTTAATGCGTGACGATTTAGTTTCGTCGTCGTGTGCTTAACATTTTAAGTGTGTATTCAGCGAATGCCGACGGCTGGCACCAAATTGATCAGACGGGAGCATGTCGAAATCGCTGGTTTGTAAATATAATTCTAGCGATCACAATGTGTTCGGCAATAATACCATTCGCCTTCGATGGCCTTGGCCCCAGGTGTGATCGTTGTCTTTACGATAAGCGAATCACTACGTCGTCTTCTGCGTTGAGTTTTTAATTGAATTTAGTATGTGTTATTGAATGTAATATGGGTTTGAATAAATAGAGCTATTCTCTGTTTCAAAAAAAAACTAATCTCAAAATAAGAAATCAATAATCTCACAAGGAATTTGAATTTATCTATAATACTAACATTTCATTTATAAACATAATAATATTAGAATATATCTACAAAAAACTGCAATTTTAAAGTTTTCCAATGTAAAATACTAACCTTTTTTTTTGAAGGAGTAAAAGATATGTGCTCTTTAATGTTATTATCTTATATAATGTTAACTGTACAAGTGAAAATTAGACGACCCAAATCGAGCACCACATATCAAATAAAGAAATGACTGATTAAAGATATAGAATAATCACCAAGCGTGAAGTTTAACATATCCATCCACCCATATCTGGCTAAATGTGGTAGAGCCGTAAGTGGGACGTAATAGGAAGGACAGGGATCTCAGTTTGAGGTTGAGTGCGAGAAAGATTCTTCGATTACTAATTTAGTATTTAAGTTGTGAAGCAGAGGCATCTACCATGATTTTCTTAAAAATAACCAGTTTTATATAAATATTTTATTTTCTATATTTAATATATTTATATCTAAATGAAGTCAAAGACCCCCAAATAATATGTTTTTTTCATTTGCAATAAAATAAAAATAATAAAAACATACTTCAATAATAACCTTTAACAAAATAAGTTAAAATAATAAGCTTTTACAGAATGAACTAGTTTTACAAGATTTTATAAAGGCTTGCAGTCAAATTTAGCACATTCAGGTAAAGTAGGTTACGATATATATCTATTGAAGCTTATTTATGATTACTAAGCATTTACTATGAGGCATTTGTTCAACATATGAGATATTTAACAATCTTATTTAAAAAATTACTGCATCCAAGTGCATTTTTCTATATTATATTATAGATATTTGACATCTTTTATTTATTTTTATTTTTATTTTTTATTTTTTTTATTTGGGGTCTTTGGTTTTTAGTTACAACTCAATACTTCTCTATTAAAAACTATAATAGTATTATATTTATCAAAAAAAAAAATCTACAGCTGCTTGATTTTTCTTTATTTCTTTAATTAAATGAGTATGATTAATAAACAAAACGCCTACTCAGAATTGAAAGTCGACGGAAGGCGTGATGATGGCAGCGACGGAGAGGCTACTTCTGTTCCTCCGCCCCAGCTCGCTGTCTCAAGGGCCGCCTCCCCACGGCGGCGCGTGAAATACCCGGCAAAGTTCTCAGTGAACGCGCAAAACATGGCATTGCCCATTCGTCAAAGCGGGAGAGAGGCGAGGATGGCGGCGGATTGGACGGACTGGCTGAGGAATGTTTTGGAATAATTGAGACAGAGTTGGAGTAATGGAGCTGATGAGAGGAGGTTGTGAGAGGGAATCGTGGTTTTGGGATGAGAAGAAGGGGAAGAAGAGATGGCAGCGAGTTATTTTTGTTGGCGGAAACAGGCATGAAGAGTATTATTTTAAGGTACGGCATTTTGCTTTATCGATTGGTATGCAGTTTCAATGACGATGGTTAATGGTGGTCGAAATTCAGAACATTAATTTTCAAGATCACGAATGTTATTAATTTGATCACGCAAATCTCTGCTAGTATTATGTCAATTTTGACAATATGTACAACTGTTCAAAATTTTTGGAGGGCATTAAGTTTTAATTTCCTCTTGATTATGATCTTTAAGAGAAACTGCATGAAGAGAGGAATTTGTTTGTTTGAGAACTAATCAATCTTGCATTTCAATCAAATCCAATTTTACTGAGACCTAACACAATCCTGTTATTCCAGATAAAACAAATTTGAATAAGTTTACCTATAATAATAAGCCGTAATTAATGGTTTATTATATTCTACCCTTCTCATCAAATTCGTTCGGCATATTGAAAAGTCAATAATGAAATTTATGTCGATCTTGGATAATAATATATACTCAAAGACTTAATAAGAAAATAACAATGTAGTATCTTACAAGCTTTTCTTTAAGTTCTGCTCAAAGTAATACAATGGCTGATATCTGAGTTTTCATTTGACATGTGAGCTGGGACCTTTGTTTTACTCTTGATTTTAATGTTTGTTTGTTTACAGCTAATCTAGATTTGTATTTAATCAAATGTTGTTTTTGCTGAGAGGTAACCAATCTTGTGGTTTCAGATAATACAAACTTGAATGATTTTATTTGTAATAATTAGTATTAGTCCTCTTATACCATCTTCCCTGCCACATATTAAATTCAGTCAAAATAAGGTATATACTAAATTTATCTGATCACAGATCAATCATTCACTCAAAAAACACTATTGAAAATAAGATTCTAGTGTACAAGCTTTCCAATATTCTGCATTTGAAATATCGGAATATGGATTTTCCAGAGAACTTGAGCAAAGTGAACAATTTGTTATCATGGAAAATGCCTGTTGATGGGTTTTGATAGGCATATATCAATTGTTGTGCAAGTTATAGTGCTTTGTATAAGGCAATACCAGATGCATCTTCCATCAAAACGACTCACTGCCTCATATATACCACAACCTCTTCACTTTCCTCCTAGATTGCATTGGATTGAACATTGGTTCCACTTCTTTCCTCTTTGAGATACCCATCCATGTATATATATATATGTGTGTTCTAAGTATTGAAGATTCATCAGAGTTGGAGAAGAATGGAGAATTCAGCGTTTCTCTCACTTTTTTCTCTTCTTGTTGTTGTTCTCTCTACTGTCTCTTCTGTGAATGGCTTTCTAAGGCCGCCTTTGGACACTAAGTATCCACTGTCGCAAGCAGAGAAGCTGATAAGGGATCTCAATTTATTTCCCCAAGATGCGGAGGCCGTCAATGGCATGGATTGGGAGGGTGAGTCCTCGAAGAAACTTGTGGAGAAACCTCTGAGGTTTCCTGGTGTTAATTATGGTGATGCGACGGTTAAGGACCTGGCTCAACATGCTGGATTCTACAAGCTTAGGCATTCTCTGGCTGCAAGGTTTGTTTGTGAAACCCCTAAGTTTTCATTTTTCTCTTTTTCGTGTAGAGTTTATTGAAATGTGGGAGGAGTTATGTGATCAGTTGATAAATAGAGAACTCTGGAATTTGTTTTTATTTTATTTTGTTTGGAATGTAGGTGTGTGATTTTCTTCCAGATTTTTAGGGTATATTGATTATTTTATGTTGATAAAGTCTAAACTTTGGTTTAATTCCACAAGATTTATGAAAATTGAACTGTTTTCTGGAAATCTTTATGAATAAAGAGAAGTCCCATAGGGTTGGATTCTTTATTGGATGACTTTCTCAATAAAATGACAAGACATGATCATTGGTAAGAACCAAATTTATGCATTTTTCTTCGTTCTTTGTCCCCAATGGGACTCAATCTCAGTCGCTCCCTATGCCCACGACCCTCTTGATGAATAAAGCCTCAATAGTCAGACATGGTGCTTTATTATAAAGTGATATCTCCACTGATGAATGGGCATGATTTTACATGTGGATGTGTGCATGATGGCATCCATCCTTGGTCTTGCTTTAGTATAGGTTTTGTAAGTTCTTGTATTGACGAAAGGAAATCTCTTCCTTCCTTTGTACTTGATATATTTATCTTCTCGTTTCTGATATAAAAAAAAATTGTGGATTGAGAAGTTGGATGAAATTATATTGGCATCTTATGTTGATGCACTATACTTTGCTACTAATACCATATCAGTTATGTCTTCCTAGAAATTGTTTGGCTGCATGTTTTGGTGTGCATGTGTTGTTTTTCACCCAATACTGAATTTTTACTTCCTTTTCTGTAGGATGTTACCATGTTCCTTTGAATCTGCAGTGACACCAGGGACAGACCTATTTGTAGTCTGGTTGACTGGAGGACCAGGGTGTGGTAGCAGAACTGAAATACTTTTTGAAAATGGGCCCTTCACTCTTGCTTCAAACATGTCTCTTATGTGGAATGACTTTTAGTTGGGGACAAGGTATCTTTTTTCCAATGTTTCAATTTGAAGGGTGATTTGATTAAAGACCTTTTGAAACTACAATTTTTAGATTCTAACCCTTCATCAAATTTGACATTCTTTTACCAAAAATGCCCTTCTTATTTTCTTGTAAAAATATCCTCTTCTTTAAAGATACATGTAAGCTTATGAAATGGCTTGTCTTTTTGTCTAAAATAAGTTATTTTCAAGAAAAACCATGGGACATGTTAGATTTACAAATTTTAAAGTATTTGAGGTTTTTTTAACAATATATTTCTAATTTGAGAATTGGTTCAAACTTCAGAACAATCTCTACCATAATGTTCAAGCATATTGTCTTACAGACTGAGCCTATAGCATTTGGTGGTTGGTACTATAAGCAACTTTGAATGAATTCGGACTTAATGGAGCTTAACTCAGTAGTCAGAATTAAGCTATTGAAAGTTGTAGAATATCAAAGTAGAATTTTTATTTAGACAGGATTTGTGTGTCCATTTGAATACATTTCCTGCCTTTTGTTTAAAAATAAAAAATAGCGTAATAACTTTTGTACAAAATACAAAGAGATACCTGGAACTCTTATAAGCTTATATAGAAATAGGGTTTAAAAGTATTTAAAAAAGATAAGGTAACTCAACAAACTTTTCTGCTACGAATAGCATTTTTGAGAGTGATTCATAAAGATATGAAAGTGGGTATTAACACTTCCTCTGCAAGAGAGGTTCTATTTGTATATAAGATTTTATTATTGTTTTCTATTTACTGAAGCTCAAAATAAGAAGTGTATCCAATCAGACACCTATATGTTTCTGTTTTTCATTTTCTTTTGGTTTGAAAAGTTTCCCTAAAATGAGTTTGGAGTTCTTTGCGAAAGTTTATATAATTGTGATGTTTATTCTGCAGGTATCAAACCTATTATATGTTGACCAACCTATTGGGACTGGTTTTAGTTATAGCTCTGATCCACGTGATATTCGTCACAATGAAGAGTCCATCAGTAATGACCTATATGACTTCTTACAGGTCCGTTCCTCTCCCTCTCCCCCACTTTTTGGGTTAATCTTTATTTTCTTTTGTAATCATAGGATTTAGTGTTACCCTCTAAGTCAAATTATTGCATTTCGGAGCTAGGTAATCTCTGAAGCGTAGCTTTCATTTAGGCATATTATTTAGAATCATTCTTTGAATGATAATATGTATATTGATTTAGAGACCCCTTGGCGATAGCATATTTTATCATGTAAACAACAGGAAAAGAGATGGCTCAACCTTCACAACCGTGAGTTTTTGTTATCACCTACCTTTCTAATAATCTATTTACTCTAACCGGGCTATTTTTCTCTGTTATCAGGCCTTCTTCCCTAAAGGAGCATCCTCTGTTTGCAAACAATGAATTTTACATAGCCGGAGAAATCCGTATGCTGGGCACTATCCCTGCTTTGGCTTCCAAATTCACAGAGGAACAAAGGCTAAAGAGAGCAAATCACGTAACCTTAAGGTGCAGCATTCATTCCACTATTCAGAATTGTAGCTTTTAGGTACAAATATTGTTTAGCTTATTAAGTGCTGATTTTCTGCTCAAAATGCTTGGGGCAGGGATTTGCAATCGGTAATGGCCTTACTAATCCTCGAATCCAGTACAAAGCCTATACAGATTATGCATTAGAGATGGGAATAATCGAAAAAACTGATTATGACCGTATCAACAAGGTGCTTCCAGTGTGTGAGATGGCAATAAACCTTTGTGGTAATTTCTTCTTCATGTTCTTCTTCTTCGGTAAATTCTTCCTCATTGTCCTCCTCCTCCTAATAAGCATTCTTTTTAACTGTTTTAGGCACTGATGGAACAGTCTCTTGCATGGCTGCATATTTTGTTTGCAATTCCATATTCACTAAAATCATGGCTCTTGCTGGTGATACGAATGTGAAGTACATAAATCCTCAGATACCCTCAAAACCTGATTTCTTTTACTTACATAAGATGTTGATAAACATAAAGCTCTGTTTGGAACCGGAAAGTACTAGGAAAAGAAAAAAATGCTAAGAAAAATGATTTTCTCATGTTTGGTTTCATCAAAGAAAATCAAAATTTCATATATTTTTAAATTTATTAGTCTTTGGCATAATAGAGAGAAACAAATAAAATGAGTTTGACTAAATATATAAAATCAATTTCTTTTAAGTTTTGAACCTATTTTTCCATTTTCAGTTTGATTTTCCTACATATTTTCTTTCCTTTCATTAGTACTTTCCGGGTTCCAAATGGAGTCACAAAATCCTTCTACAATAATACTGAAAGAATTAAAATTTCGACTTTGGACTTTCCAACTAAAGAAGTTTCTGTAATAGTCAGATTTAACTATTAACTCAAATCTTTCCGATACAGGCATTAGATTGCTGTCATTTTATGACCGCTGAAAGTCAGCTGTGAAGGCAGCCTCTGCTATGACCTCAGTGCTTGGAGGAATTCTGAGCAAGGAGACCTGTAAGAACTGCTCTCGGGGGTTGGGGACATAGAATTTGTATCCGTGCAGCCCTACTGCCTTGTCCCGAGCTTTGCTAATGGACTGGTTCAGAGGAATCTTGGAAGTTGTTTGTTCTGATGTTGCGAGGATGGAATCAAAATGCTCCTCCATATGCCGATATAGTCTCATCTGCAGTGGATTGTTAACCTTTACTGGTTTTTCATTAAATAGTGGTTTTCATTTATATAGAGCTAGCTAACCTTTTTAAGTAATCATCCATGCAGGCTTGAACAGTAATTCAGATGGTAGAATGCCATGGAATGGAGCAGTCGCTGGGAATTCCAATCAGCTCCTGAGGGTTCTGGTTTTCATCTTTCAGGGTCAGTGATGCAAGAGCTGGAATGATGAAACATTCCAGGAATCTTACCTTCATCAAGGTCTCTCTCTCTCTAAAACTATGAAAATGTATTGTTCCTGTTTTTAAAAACTTTTCTCAAAGACAGTTCTTGAAAACATAGAAAACACACAATTTTTATATTTTCTAAGGTGTTCTTATTTCTGTGTTTTCAAATTACTGAAGCAGGGAAATTTATTCTCTTTTTGTTTTTCTTTATTGTTTTTTAAAACAAAACAATTTCAATCTCATGGCAAAAAGGCGCCTATGTCTTTCTCCTTGACAATGACTGGCTAGGACAATATCTTGATCTGTGTTTCACTTGTTATCTTTTTATTTTAAAACAACTTGTTTAAAGCATTAACCATGGGCGTATGTCTTTTCCTCGCATATTTCAGTGGGATTTTCCGAGATCGAATGTGACTATGGAACAAAAAGCATTTCAAGCAGTAAACAAATAAGCCCTATGCCTTTCTTCTTGTTTTTCGGGGCTGAATTTATTTATGTTGGTTTTGGTTTAATTTAAATGTGAACAAAAACAGGTCCCGTGATGCTGGTCACATGGTTCACATGGATGTTGAGTTACAATGGAGTGCTCAAGGGGGTTCGCTCCAGAACAAGCTTTATCCAAGGCCCCTACTTGGGGCTGCTACAAAATTGGCTGCTCAAATCTAATCCCCAATCCCTCTGTGTTGTGTTGTAAAACCATATCCCTATAATAATTTGACATCTGTCGTCGAATTCTCAGTATACCTGTAAAATAATTAGCCGGCCCCCGACCAGCTATCTCAGGAATCTGGACCAAAATTTTTTTTCTTGGTTCTTATTCATAATCATATACACATAACAGTTTCTTCTTCTCTGGTTACTGAATCCACTACTACTATCTTGTATTCTCTGTCTCTTCTATACCTCCACAACATTATATGTATGAGTCACAACTGAAGTATAATAGAAAGTTTTAGGCAGTTCAGTCATTTTGGATACCATCGTGTTCATCCCGCATCTTCGCTGGCCTCTCTGCCGGTATGCCGTGATAGCCATATAGCTTTCACATGAGTTGTCTTGATAATCCAGTAGGGCTTGTACCCAAACCGCAGGATGGAGTACCCCTTTTTACCGTACCCGACCAGCAATACGCCATGGTTGATCCACCTCTTGCCGCATATGAAGGTTCACGACACTCCCACCCATGTGCATGAAGAATTTTCAAAATAACTGCATTTTCCCCCAGCTTGGGGCTCGATCAGTGGTTATACTTCTTCACTTATTACACAGTTCATAAACTACTTCATGAAAAGGATATATATATATATATATATACTTATCTATATATATGCTATATATACTCTCTTCATATATATATAGTGCCTGACCTGATTCAATTAGTTTATATTTATTGACTTTTGAGTTATGTTGATAAAATGAAAAAATTAAGTGCTTCGAATTTTATTAAGTAATAAATTTGTCTTGTACTTGTTTGATAAATTCTTATGATTTAATCTTTAGATAATATATTCATTTGATGGTATGCAATGCGAATCTTGAAAATTATGTATTTTAAGTATTTATCGCCCCATTCCTTAAGTAAATTCATTATTAATAAAATAAACCAGAGTTTTTAATAATATTTTTATTTTTCACTTTGTTAATAATTCATTTAATAATAACATGTTCAAAAATATGTAAAAAATATTTATTCTAATAATATTATCCAAAAAAAAGACATAAATATGTTTAAAAAACAACCAATAGAATCTAAACTTTTAAAAGTATAAAAGTAGCCAAGAGATATTCTGAATTATTATATTATTTATAAGGGTTTTTATCCGATTTATTTCGTTAATTTTTGTTGTTGATGTGATGTGATGCGTTCGCGTTAAGTAGGTGCTGCCTCTTATAATGATGCGGGTTTTAAAACCCAAAATTTTCGATTAAGAGAACTTTTAATTTTAGTTATCAAACGTATTGAAAAAGTGCGCGGACAATTTTAGTTTGATGATTTAAGGCGTTTTGGAATTTATTGATTTGTGAACGTAATTTTGATAGTTTTATATGACGCAGATTTACACAGTTCATAAACTACTTCATGAAAGTATATATATACCTGCCCTTCGCCTCTATATATATATATATCTGTAATTGCCTGACACCTGCTGGGGACCATGGCGGACTAGATTGGCGGCGATCTGGTTCTCATCGATGGGGTTTGCAGCGATTGTGGCTTGAACGGCTACTTTTTGTCGGGTTTGAAGACTTGCCATTCGCCCTCGCGTCCGGTATAGGGATATGAAGTTTCTTTCTCCCGGGCTCTGCGCCAAATCAAACCGCATGTGACGTCATTCAGCCCACTACTTGGCAGCCTGCTGTGCGTACGCTATCCTTATGTCACACTTGAAATGCATAAGAGAAACTAAGTATTAAATTGGTTTGTATAAGGCAATTCATTGCAACAATCCCATTGACATGCTTTTAGGCTCATGTAGATTAAGGCTATGTTTGGTTCTCTGGAAATTTAATGAAATGCAAACAAAAAAAACCATGAGCCAAGATTTTTTGATGAGAAATGCAGAAGGAAAAAGTAAAAGAACGAAAAAATAAAGTTTAATTGAAGTTAAATGCTTTATTGCAAAATTCAATCAATTTTATTTTCGCTCTGATATAAAAATTCAATAATGGATAAATTAAGGTTAAAAAGGAACAAATCAAAAAGTTATTTTTGCAAAACTAAGCTGTTTCTTTAAAAACACATGAAAAAAATGTTTTTTTTTTAAAAAAAACATCCCTTTAGACAAAATTAGCCTGGAATACAGTTATAATGTGGGATGGGACATTACACTTTTGGGGGGACCATTTTGTATAAAAATGGTGACATTTCAAGGAAGTTGGATTTGGAAATAGATTTAAATTTCTCATAAATTAACTTTATTTATATTTGATCTTTCTAAATGATTTTTCAGCAGACAACCCAAAAGAAGAAAACAGGAGATGGAATATCAGTGTTTTTATTTTCATAGAGACAAACACAAGCTTAAGAAACTCTGGGGGCAAGATGAATCCACAAATGTAATGGGCTCACTTACCCTTATGAGTCACAGTCTACAAGTTGCTGCTCACTTAGAGTCACTAGTTTCTTCGTTGCAGAAAGCGAAATGGGCTCCTTCCACTGCCTATCATTAACTATTACCAACATGATCCACACCTCCCTAGTTTTCATCATTATCTCAAGTAAAGATGCATATATTAAGTTAATTGTTCAAACTATTTCTTTTTGTCTTTTTGTCTGTCATAATGCAGTTGATTTTGTGTCTTTTCTTTTTTTTTAATAAAGTAGTTCTGAAATATATTTGGGTTGTTTTATTTTATCTGCAATCTTTATCTTACAGGTGATGTTGTGTAGTTGTCTTTACATCGCAAATGTTTGTTGATTTCTTCACATTGTTGACATGTTTCTTTAAATAAGTATATTTGCATTTATATATGTGAGTAATTCGACAAAGAGCTGGGATGAAACAAACAAATAAGGTCAAGTCCAAGACATTAACCAATCTGAAGTCAAGGCTGGGGTGGTGGTCAGTACTATTAAATTAGAGGGTAAGTATTCTAATTCCTGTAATATTAACTTGGGTGTTGGGGGTGATGTTTCACTCTATGATTACCTATATTCTTATCATATTTGTTGAATAAACTAAATTACCTTAATCAATAAAGTAATAACCAGCTGAAGCCTGCATCTTCACCTCGGTCAGCTCCTTCTCCTCCAATCAAAACTCTCCAGCAACCTCACCTCCAAGGGCTCCCGCAATCTTTCCCTCTCAGGATGTGTGGGCCCACCACCTCCAGTGGGCATCCTCTGGGCATCTCCTCTGAAGGGAGGTCTGGAGAACGGCGTGACGCCGTACCACCTCGTCGGGTCCGAGCGCCTGGTGCTCCGCCGCCTCACCATTCTTCTTGGTATCCACGGCCTTTTGCCTCTCTATGCTGCAAGTACTTTCTTTCCCATAACCTCCATTAATAAACTCTTTTCTCCACGCCCAACATTCTCTCCCCCGAATTTTCTCCGGCTGTGCTTTGATCGTCTTGCCCAGTTCTAATCTTGGGATTTCGGTGGTCGTCGTGTCGTGGAAGAAAATTGCAGGAACTGCGGTACTGGGGTTAAGGCCCCGCTCCCGCGCATGTTGTCTCCTCCTCCGCCTCCCATCGTCTCTTCCTCCATCCTCCAGGCTTCCGGTTATTAAAACTCAAAAGTGGCAGCGTGTGGAGTGCTTCCTGATTTTGTCCAATTTTAAAAATAAGAAAACGATTGTGACCGAAAGGCATGTGATCTTTGTGGTGTAGAAAGATACATGTGTGGCCCATGCAGAGGCTTTACGTTGAACGACGAACACGGACGTGAAGATTGGCATCAATCTCCAGTACATTAATGATGTTGGTGGTAGGAACTCTTCTTATATTCATTTAAAGGATTTTAAATCTTTTCAATAAAAATATAAATATAAATATTAGTTAATTAATATATGTGATGCTTGAAAAATAAAAATATAAAATTAAGAGCCAACTATTGTGAAGAAGATCCGACTCAAAATCAACCCGACATATTCTCTGAGCCAAACTATAATAAACTATATTAATTAGTTTTTTAAAAATTATTTTTGTTTTGAAAAAATAAGAAAATATATTTAATTTTTTGTATTCATTTACATATTGCATATTAGCAGTACGCTTTTTTGAAATATCACCACATTTAGTTTTCTTCGTATGTACATTCTAACCCTTTAACCACTTGAGATTGGTATCAAAGCAACGGATTCTTCGGCTTATTTTTTCAAAAAATAAAAAGATAATTTCATGACTTTTTTTTTAATCACTTTATTATAATATTATAAACTACACCTAATAAGATTTGAACCCAGATCCTCTTCCTTTTTGGCAATGGTGGATCTAAAAAATAAATTAACAGGAGTAAAAACACTAGATTGTGTTTTATTTCTAAAAAGTACTAAGAAAAAAAAATGTTAATAAAAATGATTTTATCATATTTAGTTGTCTTAAAAAAAATTAAGTGTTAATAAGACCTCACTTAGTTAAAGGGTTGGATAAAACGTAAGAATGATGAGTTCAGTCTATGTAGGAAACGAGAAATCTTACTCTTTTGTGTAATTTAAGTGAATAAATGTAAAAAAAGGTTGTGTTTGATTAACGAAAATCTTAGAAAGAAAAAAATTTACGATAAATAATTTTCTTATGTTTTAACTTTGTATTATATATTTTTTTAAAGAAAATCATATATAAATAATAAAATTACTTATAAATTTAAATATTTTTAAATTATTTAACATTTATATAGATAGTTTAATAACAAATAAAATTGATTTAATGTAGCAGATAAAAAATATTATATGGAATTTATTTATTTTTTCCTTCTTATTTTCTTTTCTTTGATTTCCCTCCAAAATTTCCACGAACGAAACATAGCCATGAATAAAATCAAATATAAATAAAATTACTTTAAAACTTATAAATTCCGAACTAGAAATGGGCTTTAGAGGGCATTTTAACTTAATGGTATAGGGTTTATGAGATTTCCCCGGAACAAAGAAAAAAATTTGAAAAAAAAAAAAATTTGAAGTTTTTGCCCTCCTGCAGCCTCTGCGTCTGCCTCTATTAGATGTCCTGCCTTTTAAGCTTTAAACGAATTTCGTAGAAACTTTCATGTGGCAGCTATAAACAATGATAGCGCTTTGAAGACGAAACTTCAAGACCCAATAATCCATATACTTTGGGCGCTGGCCAAGTTTGCTGATCAAATAAATTAAATGAAACCTAGGAATTAAACAGATTTTATCCTTAAATATTTCTTATATGAGATTCTGAATTTTTAATTTAGCCTGTAATGCATGAAGTGGAATTCAAACTATTAAATTGAGATAATAAGATAAGGTAGTAAAAAAAAAAAAAAAACTAAACAAAGAAAAAATAATACTAACAATCAAATCAACTTAATATAAATAAAATAAAAATTCGAGACTATTTTATTTAATTATATGTTAAACTTAATTTTCAATCTCCTGTCAAAAACATAAACCCCAAGTATTATCAATCGATAATAGACTAGCTGATATATCATGTGACTGATTTAACCCATTTAATAATCAAACACTCTTATTAATATTTACATTAAGTTAGATTTTAAATATATTTATATGATTAATATTTAAAGTAAACACATTTATGATTCAAATCGACCCTAGTTATTTAAAAACGATTAAATAAGTCATTGAGACCCTGTTCTAACAGTAAAGTGAGGTGGAAAGGATTTACAAGAGATCTAAGTCGAATCCATGGCATTAAAAAAAATTAAATAATTTAAAATTTAATTAAACTAATAATAAAATAATTATATAAATGAATGCAGATCAGATTCGTATTATATAATTATATATTTAAATCCATTTTTATTGAATCAAGAGTAGCCAAAACTATGTCAGGGAATCATATTAAATTTGTCCCATCTGTGGTATCACTTAGGCTTTGAGCCGCGGCATATTGAGAGGCTTAGGCCGGATCAGCGTGGGTGAAGCCGGCGTATTTCTTTACACGGCGTGGATCGAGCCCAGTATCTGAATCCCGATTGACTACAATCGCCCAGCGAAGGTTTATGAGATTTGTGCAGGACGTATCGCTGCTACCCTGCTTAGGTTGTCATCTCGAGAAGATGGTCGTACGATAATTTTCAGTTGATCGAAGTAGCGAATTTCGGCTGCTCATCTCTACCGCACAAATCGCTATGCGTATTAATGTCGTTTCTTGCAGGATGATCGAAGCGGTCTTGAGGGCGAAGATATTGTTTATCAAAGGAAAAAGCGGCTAGCATGAATGGCGGCCGCCGCCCCGTTTCGAGAAACCGATCACTTATCGTAAAAACTGAACCGTCATCCTCCTCATAAGGAGGAAAGAATCACCAACAGTAAAGAGGGACCCTCTTGAAAAGCGGATGGTTGTTACTTTTCTATTTTCTCTGTATGACTTAAGCATCGGAGAAAGCGGTCGTATGGCCGTGTCGATGTCTTTGTTTGTTTATAAATCGCTTCTTCTCTTAGTGTGATCGAGAGGCGGGCGCCTGGGCGGGACGGCGGTGAGGCTGAGCCCAGCAGGGTCGGACGGAATTGGCCGGATTTTCGAATTGACATTTTTGCGACCCAGAATTTATGCTAAGCCTTGGGGCGACGAGGCGAATATGTGGCCTTCAAAGGCGAAAAGTAGGACAGTCAGTAGGTGGGCACAGGTGGCCCAGTTTTTCGGCCGATAATTTGTGGCTGACGGAGGCCCTAATTCGGGTGGGCCAGGGCCAACACCTCTTAGGGTGAATTGTTTTGCCACTCTGCCTTCTTTATATTAATGTCGACAATCCAGCGCGAGAAATCCAGAGATAACACCATCTAATAGAAACCCTGCCGTTGTTTGCCCAATTGGTATAGTTCCATGTGCTACTATACTACTAAGCGAATAAAACTGATTAAGCAAAAACAATTTCTTGGTCAAACTCCAAGGTTCAACCTAGTCAACACAATTCAAATCAAATTGGGACCAAAAATGTTTTTTTGAAAAAAAAAAAAGAAAGGAAAATTAATTTATAAATATTAGGGAAAATTGAGTGGGAATATTAAATATACCTTTCCCAAAAGCATATGATAGGAACAAATCCAAAACTTAATGTAAAAGGTAATGCAAAGTCCAAAGGCTGCCTGCCGCCCCACAAAGCAACTAGCCCCCCTCCCCACCTATACCTAATTTAAATATGTACAACCTTACCAAAATATGACCCATGTGAAATTGCTTGCCAAAATATGACCCATGTGAAATTGACTACTTCTTCATCCATTTTTAGTTCCCACTATGTTGCTCAAACATGCTAAAAAAAGTGTCACAATTTGATTGAAAAAAAAAACAATAAAGCATCATAATAAATTAAGCAATGATATCTCTTACCTTGCTTGATATATCGAGAGTTCGATCTTGGGAGCTCTGATTTGTATTGTGTGATAGAGTTTTATCGTTGCACCAGATTAGCTCTCGACTCGTATCGAAAGAGATTAGTCGAGTGAGTGTGATTAAAAACCTTCCCGTGATTAAAGTAAAAGCAAATTAAATTTCAAAATCATTTTAAAAGGTATTGATATTCCAAAAATGACAAAAAGTTGAGTTTTTTTAACATTATTCGTTTGTATATCGTATAGTAATATGTCTATCATTTTCCCAACGATTCAAACCCTAAACACCTCAATTTTCTCCCATTTCATTTTTTACCATTTGAGTTAGGATTGAGGCTAGCTAAAGTTGAGTTGAAATTTTAATTAAAAAAATTAACATACATTTATTTTTCATTTCTGTGTGCCATAAATTAAAGAAATAACAAGATTGTATTCATAGTATCCAAGATTAATTAGGTATGTAGTGTGAGTTAAAAACGCTTCAATGATTAAGTAAACCAAATTAAATTTCAAAATCAATACAAAAGGTATTGATATTCCAAAATGATAAAAGTTTAGTTTTTTTTTAACACTTATTCACTTTGTATATCATATAGTAGTATTATGTTTTTACAACGATTCAAACCTAAAACCTCAATTTTCTCCATTTCATTTTTTTACCATTTGAGTTAGGATTAAGGGCTAACAAAGTTGAGTTGAAATTTTAATTAAAAAAATTAACATTACATTTATTTTTTTCATTTTTCTTCTGTGTTAAGCTGCATAAATTAAAGAAATAAACAAACAAAGCTTAGGTGATAATTTGTAAATTACATACTTTTGGAAATATGAATTTTGTTTTAAAATATTTAAAGAAGTTATAAAACAATTTGATGTTTGATAGAAAAAATTTCTTTGTAGTTTGAAATTTTCTAAATTTAATGTATTTTTAAAATTTTTAAAAATAAATTTTATTCATAAATACTTTTTTTATCATTTTTATATTTATATTATTATTTTAAAAATGGCAATCATAAAAACTAATAAAAATTTCTCGGAATATCATTTGCAATCAATTTTGAAGTTTTCATATAATGTTTTTCTTTTCAGGTTAGTTACCATATTACGAAATTTTGTATTTAAAATTAAAGATATGTTGTCATATTTTACAGAGTAATATAATTTATTGCAATTTTAGAGAAGTTTTGTAAAATTATATGAATTTGAGAGACAATTACCCTTAACTAATTTAAAATATTTATTTATTTAATTTAAAAAATAAAAAGGTATTCAAGTATGATAACAGGTTGGTGGGAGTTAGATAGAAGTTAGTTGTGGCCGCTGGACAACCATCCCTCCCCATTCAAAATTATTTATTAGGATATTTCTTTTTCAAATTTTTGGTATTATTTTATTTTTCTCATGGTTTTCTAATTATTTATTTCTATTATATTTTGCAAATTTTAAAATAACTGTCGAATCATTTACAAATGAGTCTATTTTTGTAAGGGAAATAAATTTATTGTTCATATTAGCGATACATTGCTAAAAACACTTAATCAAATTCACTAAAAACTATAAAAAATGAAACAAGATCCCGATTAATAATACAATGAAACAACTCAAAGTTCTACAGTATATTAATAACCATAATTTTTTTAACCCGTCTGAATCCATAAGAAAACGACGAAAAACAAAACGTCATATCAAGATAACACAATCACATGCTGCAATAAGACAAAAATGAAATCATATAAAAACAAATGAAAACCCACTTTTTTATGAAATAATCACTTTATTAACAAAAAATGATATAAAAAGGGGTGATTAACAGGCCAATAATCATCCAAAAAAAATTACCCACCCTTAAAAAGCGATTAACAGATAAAAAATTGATAGAAAATGATGTTTAACCTTTTTCCCACATTAGTCTAATTATTTAATACAAGATACATATGTATACATTTTTTAATAATTTTTTTGGGGTTTGAATTAATATATATTTAAATTATAAACAATACTAATTTTATAATATATAAAAAAATCTATTTACAAGGAAAATTTAATGATCTGAATCAAAAATAATATTCACCACCTCAAATTTTTAAAATTTTAAAATAATTTTTGGTATAAAATATTATAATTTTAAAAATATTTTATTTGAAAAGTTATAATTTTAAACATATAAAAACCTGTTAAAAGAGCAAGATATTATAATATATTTAAAAAAAAAATGATATCAGAATTTGGTTTAGAGATTATCTATAATTTATATATCTATTATGATTTATGTCCCCTCCTATCCCCTTATAGTTGACATATAGAATAACTTAATAAATGAAAAATAAAGTAAAATAATATATGAAAGCGATTGATAACTAAATGAGAAAATAATATTAATAATGTAGCCAGGAAATATAAATTTAATTAAAAGTATACAAGTATACCTTCCCTTTATGGCAATTTTTTTGAATTTATAATATATTAATTAGAAATTCTATAAAAATAAAAATTTTCAAATGATGACATGTACTTGTATTAAAAAACCTAACCTCTGCATCTATTTATTTACAATAAATTGGCTTTCCATGTAAATCTCTGATTTGTTTTTTTTTTTTTTTTATTTACGTCATGTTGTTTTTTTTACCATGGGTATCAGTTTGAATTCTTATAAATTTTAGTTATTATAAGTAGAATATTTAATTATATAGAATCGAGTTATTATATTAGTATTATTAATTTAAATTTTTAATAAATTTGATTATATGGTTTGGATAAGATGGACGGCTTATTTGAATCAATAAATTTTATATTTCAAAATAGTAATAATAATAAAATGATGACAATAAATTTGAATCGTGATTTGAAGGGCCAAGCACGTATTTTGGAAATTACCAAAAAGTCCATGAAAGAGGATGCTGAAGATGCGCCACGCCATATTTAATTGGGCAGTTACATAGAAATAAATGAATAGAAAAGGGAGGTTCAAAATTCAGACAGTGAGAGAAAGCACGTGCGAAGATTTGGGGAAAGAAACGACCACGTGGGTAATTGCTTGTGGGAGAAGAAAGATGGGTCGTTGGTGATAAATTAAAAATTATCGAACTTATCGTGAGAACATCAAATATCTCGTCCCAACCTATCCGTAAACGAGACTATTCCCACGATATTTTGGGATATTTTTTTATTGCTCACCAGGATTTCTCACTGAAGACGGGAGTAGTCGGCATTTGTCTGAATTAAGGTTAGGGAGAATCGGCTCTGAATTAAGGTTAGCGATAAGATTCACAAATAATTTAATATTCATATTTGAGTACCCATGATTCAGACTATCCCATAAAAAATAATTATGATTTTTTTAATTAATTAAGATAATACATTAAGAAATTCTTAATTATTTTCTATACAAATTTGTATACTTTAAAAAATATTGAATCATATTTTAATTTTGAAATGAAAATTTATTGTTTACCTTTTTCATTTAAATATTAAAATCGCTCAATCTAATTTATTTTAAATCATCAAATATTTATCCTAATGGAAACGAGGTCAAGCAATAGTGGAAATTGTGGAATAGAAAAAAAAAAGAAGGTAATTAGGACAAATAAAAAAAAAAGGTAAAATGAAAATATGGATTTTAAAATAAGTTGATTATTTTTATTTATTACTTTATTTTATTTTTTTACTTAAAATATACCATTAATCTATTGTATTAAATATACTTAATTTAATTTATTTGAATGCTTTAAATTATCAACTTATAATAAATTATTAAATTGATTAACCAAATGTAAATTAAGTGGTGTTTATAGAAAAAAACAAAAATATTTAACTTTTTTCATTAAAAAAATATTGACGTTGATCAATTTTATTATTATTATTGATCGAAAAAACTTTTTAATTACGTTATAGTAAATTTTCCTTACGAGGTTTCAAACTTGGGACTCCTCCCCTTCTTATACCCTAATTATTTAAATGTTGAGTATTCTACCACTTGAATTAAACATAATAAGCACATGGATCAATATTATTAAAATAAATTTATTATAACTAATTTTATTTTAACTATATTAGTCAATAAATTATTTTTAGTTGATTAACAAACAAACATCGACTTAATGATCAAATAGTCATGCCTTATTGTGGCCAAAACCTAACCTAAAACCATTTAGTGGATTTAACGATTTTTTTTTTTTTCAATTTTGTCATGCAAGTTAAATAATATTAAGAAATAGAAACACATTTTAAAAGCATACAAAATTAAGTTTTTTTTTCTTTGAAAAAGTTAGCTCAGAGTTTTTATTTTTTATCTTTTTTAAATAGATAATTTTATTAATTCAAGCTAGTAATATATTCAATAAAAACATATAATCAAATTTGTTAAAAACATAAAAAGATGATGCATCATCGAGGTTAATATCATAATAAATTAACTCAAAGCCTATAAATATGATAATCTTATAATGATTATAATATCTACTTAATTTTAAGATATAATATTTTTACCTACTATTATTCGACGCATCGCTTTTATCTAATCAATACGCTTTATCGCCTAAATCGCTCATACTAATAACATCGTGAATGCCATTTGCGAAACCAATCGTCAGACAAGCATTTATTACATAACCAAACACTCGAGTTGAAGTAGACAAACAAATTATGAAAAATAAAATTAAAAATTCAGATATTAAATAACCAATTAATCGAAGTTAAAAACGACAAAAACGATTAGTAACCCTAAAGGTTTTACTTTCATGATTCCAATTACAAGAATGATATAATTATCAATGATGTCATATATTGCATCCAAATCAGGAAGTAATTATCACATAAATTTATGTACCTATTTTTTCATATTTTTAATTAATCTATGAGGAGGTTTTCTATATTGTCTTTTTTTTTTTTAATTTCTTAAAGAAATCAATTTAATCAAAGATAATCTCAAACAGCTTCAACATTTTCAAAGCAATGAATCCCCATGCTTATGAGCAGAGAAAATTAATCATGGAAGTAAATACAAAAGTCAATGTGGTAATCCATTGAATTAGGCCAAATTCATTAAGGAATGTTACATATAATCATATCTTTAACCGTTAATTCAAACTCTATAATTAATGTACATGATAACATTCTACGTTATATTGGAAAAAAAAACTAATTAACCTAAGACCATTTAGTGAATTTAATTAATATTTTATTTTTCTTAAATTTTTATAATGGAGATGAAATAATATCATGAAATATAAACACACTTTAAAAACATAAAATTCATTTTAAAATAAGGTTAGAAAAAGTTAGCTTTCAGTTGTCACCAAGAAAAATGTTTTATTTTCAAAATTATTGATATTTATTTATAATGGAATTGAAATATAAACACACTTTAAAAGTATAAAATTCATTTAAAATAAGTTTAGAAAAAGTTAGATTTGAGTTGTATCAAGAAAAATGTTTTATTTTTCAAAATTCTTATCATGAGAATGATATATTATGTCAGTTTATATATATATATATATATATATATATATATATATATATATATATATCCCATGAGATTTGGACTGATCTATTTATTTTTAATTTTTCATGTTTTAAGTCCATGCAGTTTGTGTCTCTTCATAAATTAGAAAGCTCTAATTAGATTCAAGTGTAATAGAAAATTTACTTTGAAATAATTATTTTTAGTCATGTCATTTTATTGTTATTAGAGACTCGTGATTAAAGAAATTGGGAAGCTGAATTCACAAATTAATTATTTGAAAATGATGATAAAAGACAAATAGTATAAAATATTTTCTTACGGTGAATATTTTTACATGAATATCGATATATCGAAAATTAACAAAAATACTTTAACATTTATGAAAATACTTTATAAAAGTGTAAAAATAACATTAATAATAAAATATATACATTGAAATTACATTACAATAAGCTTTTAAAATAAAAATAATGATCGACGCGACTTAATCGCAAAATTCGACATAGGATCTCATCTCGATAAAAGACAATACTCATACCAAAACACGGTTCGATAATATCGATTATAGATTCAAACACGTCATACATAAACGCCTCGACTCAGATCCACATAACTTTTCAATGTGATAGAAATTCGATACCATCAATATGTCCGTTTCAAATATTAATTAACATTTATTAATATATTATTACTAAATTAACTAATTTAAAATATGAAAGTATCATATAAATCACAAAGAAAAATTTGGGAGTGAAATGAATATCGTAATACGAAGAGGTAGGCACTCATGATAAAATTAAACGATTTTGTAAGTATTTCTTATAAATATTTTTGGGTCAAAATAGTTGTTGGATTTAATTTTTGTGCAAATCCGACCATTATATATTATTTAACCGTCGTGACAATCCACAACCATTCGACGTCAGATTTCAAATACGATCAAGCCGGGATATCACCCCATATATCATCGATATCTCCGATATTTTACCGAAAATTAAACTAACGCTACATACGCCACATAAATTCGGAGCATTTCCACGATATATCGATGAAAACCGATATATTATATCGCTGATATTATCGATTTTTTGTTGATTTTTCCCTCAAACAATTATCGATTGCGATATCGGATATATCGGATATTTTTAACCTTGATTACGCCTAATTAATTCTACCAAATTCATTGTCCAATATTACATATAATCATATCTTCTAATCACTAATTCAAATTCTATAATTAATGTACATGCATCATATTTTACTGTCTTCTATTTTCTCTCGAATTTCATTTGAAAACAAAAACTATGATTAATTCATATGTAATCAAACAAAATAATAATTACTGCACATGTAAAAAGATGGTGTAAAACTATTACATTCTTCTTGTGTCAAATAATTTGTTTGTCATAATAATTCAACATCCTCTACAAATTCAAAGAAAACGTTTTCGTTAAAAAAAATGTTAAAAACAAAAATATTTAACAAAATTTAGAAAATATTTTAACACATCTTATGAGAAACAAGAAAATATTTAGAAAAACTATGATAGAAGGAATTATGTTATTAAAATATTATTTAAACTTTAACTAAAAAAGTGGCTCCCATTGAAAACAAAAATATCTACAAAGATTTGTGGGGTTGGGCAAAGATTTGTGGGGATATAAAACAACATTTTATGAACAAATTCTTCAACCAAAAATTTTTATTTTTATTTTAAAAGTAAGTATAGTCGAGTTAATAAACCCGACTTATTAAGGATTGAACGAAGCATAAACAAGTAAGCATCAGGTTCAGTTCTAAAAAAATAAAGACTTGCTAGCCTGTCACTTAAAATTTTTAACTCTATCCAAAATTCGCATTACTTAAAAATTTTTTCAATGACATATTCCGCTTATTTTCTCGTAAATACGCTTTCAGATCGAATTCGCCTAACAGCACGTTAAAAATCCGCTTTTGTAAAACCATTTTCGTAACGAAGCTTAATAAAACAATCGAAACATATAAAATGCATATTATTATTCACAATCTCGTTACGAGCCGACGGCAAGAAAATCAAACTGAAGGCCAGCTTGGGGTTAAACGAACAAAATACCGTAATCCTGTGTTTTTGTTTTATCATAATCGACCAAATCCCGTGTTTTCAATTTAATTCGAAAATAAGAAAAACAACACAGAACAATTTTCTGATTCATATATAAAATATTAAAAATAATGAATTCATTTTATTTTGCTTTCAAAATTTGTTTTGTCGATTTTGTGAATCAAACGCGTTTTGTTAAAAATTTTAATAAAGTTAAAACAAAAAAATTTACCTACTAAATGCGCCTAAATAATTCAACGCGCCATTTGGATATCAAGGCTTTATTTTTTATTTAAACATGAATTTATTATTGTGTATTTGAGAGTTCTAATTTTTTATTTAGACAGGCGGGCATTTTTTTTTTTTGTTTGGAAAGGAATTTAGACAGGCATTATTTATGGTAAATGAATTAAGACTTTATTTTCTTAGCCGATAATTATTTTTTTTCCTTTTTTAATTTGGGATTATCCAAATGAATTAATGCTTTTTGCCCTTAATGATACCGGTTGGAAAGGTCAAAAGCTAACGGTTTGACTTTTCAACGGTAAAGAAGCCATTAAAGTCAGGGGAAAGCTCTGATACTAAAATGGAATCGAACACACTGGATTTCTACCTTTTCTTGAACTTCCTGCGTATGGAAATCACGAGAAATTGAGTTCCGGGAAAAGAAGAGAAAATAAAAGAGAAGAGAAAGCGGAAGAAAACGAGTGAGAAAGCAGAGGAGGAGAATAAGAAGAAGCTTATGATGATCCATTGTCATGGTTGGTAGCTGGTCTTGGATATTGCTTCAACGGAATCTCCGACTGTCTCCGCTGTATTGAACAAAACACCAAACAAAAAGACAAACTGGGCCATTCTAGATCGAGGCGCTTTATCTTCATCGCTGCTTTCTTTCGAGTCATTTAAGCTTACAGGAAAAAAGAAACAGAGCAGAAACGAAGAGTGAGCGGAGAGTGGGGGGAGGGTGTGAGATCAATGGGCGTTCTGTATGATTATGATGAGGATGTGGTGCTCATCAGGCAAGTTGAGTAGGGCCGTGGCGACCCTAATTTTCAAGATTACCGTCAATTGTCCGGATAAGACTGGGCTGGGGTGTGATTTGTGTCGGATCATATTGCAGTTTGGGTTGAGCATTTCCAGAGAAGGTCAGTTTCTTCGTTTTGGTTTGTTTTCTTTTACCTTTTTTCGGGTCTTGATGCAGGAAAAACGGCGAGACAAAAATATAATGGGTCGTTTTCTATTTTTCTGATTTTTTTTTTTTTGTTTCGGGGGTGGGATATTGGATTCCGGGAAAAACCGGACATGGGTCGTTCTGAATCTTGCATCTTCGTTCCGTTATTTGGCATTCCTGTTGTGGGTTTTGAGAATCGTTGCAGAAGCAGGGGATTACTTGTATGATTTTGTAATTATTCTTCTGCTCTTTTCTAACACTTTTTTTTTGGGGGAAATGTTAGATTTTTGTCCAAGTTACAGGTTTTTGGTGTAATACCTATATATATTCTTATTCCTTCAATTTCCTAAAGTTCTTTTTGTGGAACTAGAGATCTTTCTCAAAACAGGGCCTGGACTATCCTGATTTCTCTGATTTTCCATTATTTTTTAATTCTTTATGTGATGTGATCTCTGCTGCATATGGAGATCAGGCTTCTGTTTTCTCATTTAGTTCAAATGCCATTTTTGGCTGGAGATTTCTCTACAACTTTATTTTTCTTAGTAAAAAATCTGACTGGTAATTCTCCTCCTTCCCTTTTGGTATGTTGAAGATAAGCCAACTGATGGAAAAATGGAAAGCATAGTATTCTGGGTGGTCGGAAAACCAAACACAGTGGAATTTTGTTGCACATGAGGCTGCTGGAGGTGTGTCCTTCTTGTTCCTCTGCCTCAGGATTATCTATTACAACCCGGAATTCCTCAACAGCAACCGAAGCCACCAGGATGTTTTCCTCTTGAAGTTCTTGGTGTTACCATGACAGAAAAGGTCTATTAAGCAGGTAATAATTTCCTCTTTTCCATTAATCCTTGCCCAAATAATTAGGCTTGTGTTTTTTCATTTCTAATTTCCGGAAACATCGTATGATGCCTTATCTTTTGCATACTTAACTTGGAATCCAATTGACTACAAAAATGGACATGGTTCCCTCTCTTAGATAAATGAGTTGGGATGAAGTCTGTTATCTTTTGAGATGAAGCTGAAAGGTTATGGACAAGGAGATAGGGCATGGGCATGGGCATGGGCATGCCAGCCGGGATGAAGCTGTGAATCATATACTATCATTACTATTACCATTATCAGGATAATACCTATATGGGTCTGGTCAATTTTTGGTCATACAATCAGTTCTACAGATGTTTAGATGTTGGAGGTTACTAAAATTAGAGTAACGTATTTGAAGTTCTCTTTTGCCCCGTCTTGTAGATGTAACCGTGGTTCTTTGTGAGCTGGAGCTTACAATAAAGAGAGTGAAGATATCAACTGCTCCAGATGGGAGAGTGATGGGCCTCTTTTTTGTCACAGACACAAGGTTTGCCATTCTTGATCTGTAACTTTAGTGCTACATTTCTGCTTCTTTTTTCCATTTTCTCATCCTGTTGCGTATTCGATTCTTATGGCTTATGGGCAATGAAAAGAGAGTTTGGAACCTAGCTACCTAACTGTGGGAATAGTGACAAGTTATGGGTTTCCAAAGTTGGCGTTTCTTTTCTCGTCGTCATGGAAATCAAGCAAAGTATTGCTCAAATTAATGTTAATGATCTCTACTGCTGCTTGAGATGTGCTTTGTGATGGAAATAAGTGCAATATCTCAACTCATTTCTTTATACAAAGACTCCGTTTTTTCCTCTTTTCAGATGGTAAATATTTCTCAGAACATGGAGTGTGAATCAAACCCATGTTTGAATTGAAATTGAGATACTGATGCAAGTTCTTACCTTCTGAATCAGACAGATTCATATATTTGAACTATGGTATATTGACAAACCTGGTCCAAACATATGAGCATTAGAAATTATAAGGCTTATCTCATTTTATGGAGAGATAAGAAAAATATTCAAACCGTATTAAAAGGTTGAAGTTTCCTTCATCAAATAAACTACCATTTATGTAGGAAGTTGTTACACTTAGGAGTCCTTGACACCAACCATATTCCTTGAAATAACGAGCATATGCAGAAAGCCTTCTCCAATTCTGTTTTTCTTCTTGGTAACATTGTGGATCACCTCATGCAATATGAAGCTTAGATGGCCATATGATTGGGACAGGCACCAGTATATTGAAAAAGTAGACAAAGGCAGGTAGAGGAGTTAAATAATTTGAAGATCAATGCTTGGGGCAATGAATCTTCTTTATTCATGACCATGTTTTCTGTGCACTATACACTGATAAAAAAAAATGTGTTCTATGCACTATTGATTGAAGACATCAAAACCAATTAGAACCTCAGAAGGGCATAATACAAATCCCAAGTGGGTGATCCTTTTTACAAAATGGGGTCTTTAGAATAGTCAAGAAAGTGAGATTACACATTTAAAAATCCAATTGTCAATTCTAGAATTGGAGGGGATTTTTCAATTGCATTCCAAGCATGTAGTGGCAAGCCCGCATGTGTTGTGGGACTGCTTTTGATTCTGTTGGTGCAAGGATTTTTAGACAATTGGGGATCATTGTTGGATGCATGTGAGGACACCCTGAATTACAGATGTGGCATAACTACTGTTCTAGATTAAATTTAGTCGTACCTCTTGCATAGTTATCAAAGGCGTGCCTCAAGTGCGCTTGTGCTTCAGCGCCACCACCTCGGCGGCAGTGGCCACCACCTCGGGGTTGCCTCGTGAAAGCATTTTTAGGTATTTTTTTCTCTTTTCTTTCTTCTTCTTCTTCTTCTTCTTCTCCAATTTCCTTTTCATTTCCGCTGCACAGAGTCCTAGGCTTTTTTTTTCCTATACCGTGCACCCTAAAAACTGACGTTGTTTTGAGTTATACCTTGAGTTTTAAAAAAAGCCTTTGGTGCACCAAAATGATGCCGTTTTGGCCCAAATCACCGGTTTTCGAGATTTCAGCCCCTTTCAACCCCATTTCTGCCATGTTTCAACTCCAAAAAAAGCCTTAACCCTCTCAACTACAGGCAATCTGGCAGAAGAGAGAAGCAAACAGTAAATGAAATGAGCCAAGAAACTGCGGAGAAATGTAAAAGCCAGAACACCTAATGCAAATTGCAAATGAGAGTATTGATATATGAGTGATCTACAAATCTCATACTACTTTGTCGAAGCAGGGGTTAAGGCTTCTAAGGCGCCTCATACCAAATAAATATGACCTCTTGATATCCATAAACTTTTAACCTATTCTATGTATTGTTCTTAGAGAATTTGAAAGAAAATACAAGGGAAAGAAGATGAAAAAAACAGAAGGAAAAAAGTGAAAAAATGAAAATAAGATCTTAAACTTTATAAATTGTTTTTGCATGCTTTTAAGCTCATTTTAACTTCTTCTTTTTCTTCTTCTAAGTGTAACGGTTGAATAATTTTAAAATGATACATTAGTTCCTTCATAATTTTTACCTACTGATTTTTTTTCCTCTTTTTGTGTACTTTTGAAACCAAACATAGTTAATGTCTCCACGATTTGAGAACTTTTTTGAGAAAGGTCAAACATTGTCCAAAATTTGATCAAAATCTTTTATATGGATTGTGAAGGAAGTAAAACACAGTACTTCAATGATCACTTGGAACTTAAAATCATATTGACTTAGATGGCTTCCTTTTCTTCAAAGTAATGATACCAAATATTTCCACCCATAGAACACACCTATGCCAACTGCACACCTTTTGCCACTTATTTACCCACTGATAGTCGACATAATTATATATAAAATATGTGAAATGTCAAAAGTTATAGGATTTACTTCTGAAATATAATTCATATCTGTTTTTCGCTTAATTATAGAAATGAACTTCATACAAAGGAGAGACAGGAAGATACAATCAACCATTTGGAAGCTGTGTTAGGGGATGCCATGATGAGTATTGATATTGAATTGGCTGGTCCCGAGGTTACCGCATGTTCACAAGGCTCTTCGTTTCTTCCTCCTGCAATCACTGAAGAAATCTTCGAAGCCGAGCTGTGTTCAATGAACGCTTGAATGGATCTCGCTGTCTCCAACAGCTTATCTGTTACAATGGACAAATTCCCTTTAGTCCCTCTCACACAATTAGTTCCCAATCATCTGCTTCCTGATCACAAAGGTCTCATTTACGATATCATGAGAACCCTGAAAGATTACAACATCCAGGTATGGACACTTTAAACTACTCAAAACTTGTTCATTACTTGTTTATGGATGATCAAAAGTTCAAAACACAATGTTTTGAGTACCTTTTGTGTTTGCAAAATTGGTCTTGGCTTTTCTCAATATTTTTATTAACATTCCTTTTGTTTGGAATGTGCAAAATGCTTGATAACTGTTAAATGACCGACTTTCCTAAAAGCTCTTAGGATTTGGGTACTATGAATATCATGCTTCCTAACACCCCTCCCTCATGTGCATGCGGCCCCATGCCCACGCACGTGGAGGGTCAAACATACCACAAAGTCCATTATAGACTTTCAAATACACAAACGGGAATCAAACATTCAAATTGCAGAGAGGTGGCTCGAACCGAGGATATCTTACAAAACCAATCTCTGATACCATGTTAAATGACCGACTCTCCTAAAAGCTCAAGTTTGTAGGATTTGGGTGTAATATGAATATCATGCTTTTTAACACCCTCCCTCACGAGCATGTGACCTCCTACCTACGCACATGGATAGTCAAATAAACCACAAAGTTCGCTAAATACTTTCAAATACACAAATGGGAATCAAATATTCAAATTATATAGAGGTAGCTCGATCCTAGGATCTCCTGCCAAACCAAGCTCTGATACCATGTTAAATGACTAATTTTCCTAAAAGTTCAAACTTGCAGTGATTTGAGTTTGTCACGGCTATCATCATGTTGCTTAACAATAACAAATCCTGCAAATGGAAGTCTTGTAGATACATCAAAACATTATGGTTTCCTGATGGGATGACTAGGGATGAAAATTTGGTTTTAAACTCGTTGGTTTTTGGGAAGATTGTGCAGGCTTTGCTATCAGTATAAGTTGTCTATATACTTCTTTTTTTCCTCTTTGTTTCTGCTAATCTTCATGTTTAAAATTTGTGGTTGGTCAGACATCTTATGGGAGATTCTTTGCAAATGCAAAGGGAATGTGTGAAGCAGACTTGCTAGTAATGCAAGTAGACGGGAAGAAGATAGTCGATCCAAACAAGCAAAATGCGCTATCCTCTCGCCTGAGAATGGAGCTCCTTCGTCCTCTTAGAGTGGCCGTCCGGAGCAGGGGCCTCGACACTGAGCCAAGCTGGTAGCAAACCCAGTTGAACTGTCCGGCAGGGGAAGGCCGCTCGTCTTTTACGACATCACTCTTGCTCTGAAGATTCTCAACATACAAATATTCTCAGTACCAATTCTGATCCAACTCATTAATCAGCTTACATGAACATCATGCTATCCTGACTGATCTCTGACTGTTTCTTCCCCTCATTGTTTTGTGTTCATTTCATCAGGTGGAGATAGGGAGACATATGATCCGGGATCGGGAATGGGAGGTATACAGAATCCTACTGGATGAAGGAGATGGGCTTTGTTTATCAAGAAACAAGATCGAAGAAGGCGTGAGAAAGAAGTTGATGGGTTGGGAGTAGAAGAATTCAATACTGGATTATATCATGTTAGTGTTTGCTTCTCTTTTCATCACTGTATAGGCTACTGTTGTTAGCGGTTTTAACATAGCTCTTTGCTAATGTGTAGATATTACATGTAAATCACGAGATGCCTATGAAATAGTAAGCTGTTTATGTTATATTCTCAGTGTCATCTTCCCCAATGTGTTCCTGCTTTCTTCTTTCTACAGTCGTGATCCCATGAGGATGAGCTAACTTTAAAACCCCGTCATCAGTTCAGATTACAGGCTGCAACTCGCCTGCATGAAGCCGGAATTGCTAGTAATCGTCAATCAGTTTATGAGTTTGAGATTGAGAGATGAAAATGGAGGGGGACCCCTGCTTGGAATAATGTAACCAGCATTGAGTTGTTGAGATCAACCACAGAGAAAAAAAGGGGGTTGGAGGTTTTTTTTTACCTTTTTGAATAAATATATGAAGGATTGACTCCTTGAATAATCTTTATTTGCTTTCATTTACTTGCATAGCCATAGGAAGGAGGTGGCATTAACATTCCAGATGGTCCCTAACCAACTTTAAGGCCAAAGCTATGATTTGAATAATTGTGGTTTAGATTTAAAAGTAAAAATCACTAAAAAAAAATTGTCAAACTATCTTCGGTTATGGTAGTAAATATGAAACCCGATTATAATAATAGTTACAGTATAATAGTAGATGCAAATGTTATGGTAATAATTTATTTATTACCATAATATATTGTAGTTACTACGAAAACTGTTACATCTACAATTATAATAAAGGGTCAAAGCATGTGCTGATCCTCTAATTTACTTTTTTGATAATTTATGTACAAGTATTGTTGTATAGATGTAGAAACCTACTTTTCCCTTGATCTTTTAGTAATAGAAAGATATTTATACATAAATGATTAAGAAAACAAAATAGAGGGATTAGTCAAGCTTTGCAAAAATAATTGTGGTTTTGTTTAAAAGTAAAAATACCCAAAAAAAAAAAATGTAATAAATGAAGTAATTATGATAATAGCTATAGTATAATATAGTAATAAATGTAATATGTTATAGTCAGTAAGTTTTTTCTTATCATAACAATGGCAATTTAAATTTTTTTGGATATTTTTTGACTTTTAAAGAAAAAATAATATTATTGATTAAGCTTTGGATGATAGATCAGAGAATATAAATGAGTAAAAATCATCAAATGATTAAATAATATATGGGTTAATCTTGTAATAAATAGGTATAAAATGCATAGAATTTGATAAAAATAGTGAATGGTAAAATATCTGTATGCTTTCAGGTTAACGACAAACGATCGTAATTCGATATATTTAGCGATAATTATTTTATTTATTTGAATCGCTCTCACATTAATAAAATATCATAATAAGATGACGAATAACGTTAAGTCGATAAGAGCAACGATAAGCCGAATATCAATAAAGCGATCTTAGCAAAAAAATAAAAAATAAAAGCTTAATCTTGTAGAAGAATAATTTATTAAACAAAAAAATGAAATAAAAATATTCACATAAATGATTTCATACCAATACCAAGAAGGGATATCTTTAACTTTTAAATCAAAAAGTAGTTATTTTTAAAATATATTAACCCATATTTTGCTTTTTAATAATTTATGGACTTAAAATATTTATTAAATATTGTGATATGGACATGAAAATATTTTTAATAATAGAAAAGAAAGAGGGCATTCCCCAACGTCGAAGTAAGAAGTGCAATAATGATGCCCTCTACCCAATTCTAGAATACGGTTGGCTCATGTATCACACTCATTATAGCTTTTGACTATCACTGATAAGACTTATGATAGATACTTTGAACTCACAGTTTAATATAAAAATAATTCATTTGTTTTTAAAAAAATCACACATAAATTTATTTTCAAAATAATCATCGACCCAATATTCAAAATCGCATTCACCAATACGATTTTAAAGCTAACTTTTCAAAACTGTATTGATTATTATGATTTTAAAAAATTTAATTATATTTTCTTGACCGATAAATACGATTTTAAAGTCACTTGCCCAAAATCATGTTGATGAATGTTTTTCTGTGTTGTTAAATATAATTTTAAAGATTAGTTTGGTGGTTATTTTAAAATATATAATATTTTTTCAAAAATGATTTATTTTTATGTTAAACTCTTGAACTCGAGTCTAAACTTAGAGTTTGTATATATTAGGAAATCTGAAAATTTATGTTTGGTTTTGAGCTCACAGAAAATTTTAAGGAAAGAAAATTGAAAGAAAAAATAGAAGGAAAGAAAAAGGTAAGAAAAAGGAGTATAACAATTTTCTCTTGTTTGATAAGTGTAAAGAGTTTTAAAGAAGAAAAAGTAATTATATTTTATATTATTTTTAATTTTTGCAAATTTAATAATTTTCTCATTCATAATTGATGGGAATCCAGGAATATATATATATATATATATATATATATATATATATAATTGAGAACTTAATATTATATATAGGTCATGTTAGGTAAAAAGCAGTTTTGTTAATCGGTTATTTTATAAAAGCTTATTAGATGAAAATTTATGTCATAAATATTTTATTTAATAACTTATTTGTTTTTTGATGCATATTTTAAAAAGTGTTTATGCATTATTTTAAGGTGTTTGGATATATTAATATACAAATACATATAACAATTTAAATTACTAAAAAAGACAATCATAAGCACTTATAAAACTTAAGTTTTTAATAAATAAGCTTAATTGTCATAAAATTTTAAAATTTTAAAATAACTAAAAATTAATATTTTATATATCATGAAACCATTATCAAAAATTAAAAATGAAGTAAGTTTCACTATATATTGAAAGAAAATATTTTATCATTCGAATGTAATTTATAGTATAAAAAAATAACTAATGAGCAATTATTTTCTCTTAAGCATTGTTTCGTATACTTAAAAGAGATTATAAAAGCTAAAATATTAAGGTGTTTAACCTTCCCGTTAAAATATTTGAGATAACATAAGTGGAGCATGATCGTCGTGAGCTTATAGTTATTTAAAGATGCAGTCAGGCGCAAAAGCCTCTTGGAACCAAGAGGCACAAAACACATTTGAGGCACGGGTTTTTTTAAGTAATTATCACCTTACTTAATATAAATAAAAATATATATCATTAAATATTCATGGTTTTTTATGCAATAATATAAAATACGATAAAATAAAGAACACATTAAACATAAAAATTAAACATCACTAGTTCTTCTCATCCATTTTAAACATTTTCAAAACAAAATTACAAATATCATTAGTGCTTTCCATCATCACAAAAATTCTAAGTTTCAAAACAAAATAAACACTTATGGATTTGCATCAAATTCTAAATCAAGAAAATAATTCTCAATATCATTCTTCTCATTATCAATATAATTTTTTTTCTATTTTTTAATTATATGATAGATTTTTTTCCTATTTTTTACATAATTTTTTTAAAAATTTTTACATAACTTTAATTTATTTTTATATTTTCTGTTAATTTTTTAGAAATTTTTCCTATTTTACATAAATTTTTAAAAATTTACCTATTTTACAAAATTTATCGAATTTGTTTTCTATTTTTCATTATTTTTAGAATTTTTTTTCTATTTTGCATAATTTTCTAAAAAAATATACCTATTTTCTATGTTTTTTTTTCAATTTTTTTCTATTTTACAATTTTCTTGTTGTTATTTATTTTTACATAATTTAACTCAAAATGATAGTTTTACAATTAAGATGATTGATTTTTAGGTTATAGTATAAGCTTTTTTAAGCTTCTCCATAATTCTTATTGAAATAAGCAAAAATTGGTTTATAAGGTGTCATAAGTTATTTTTATAAACTCTACCAAATACCTATATTTTTTTTTATTATCAAAGGTACTTATATGAGAAGATAAATTCAAATAAGCTATAAATAAGCTCTTCCAAACACATGCAAAATAATTTTCTCAATACTTTTTGAAACTTTAAAAAAACAAAAAAAAACATGAGTGACACATAAATACCAATTGCTATCCTCAAAGAATGTATTTATTTTATTTTAAAATATTAATATTATGATATACTTTTAATTCTTAATACAATTTTTTGTAAATTTTTTTTAAAAATTTCACCTATTATCACCTAGATCATGGTAAGCATACAATGTTTTAAAACAAATAGGTTATAGAGAGGGGAGGGGTCCGATTCCATTCCATGTTTCAGTCCAACCAAAGTGTTTAGCTGTCAAAATTTTTTTTTTTTTATAATCATAAAAATAATTATTTTAAGTTTTTATTATTCAAATATTTACATAATTGAATTTTTGTAAATATTTTTATAATCATAAAAATAATTATTTTAGTATGTATGTTTATTCATTAATTCAAATCTTTATGTAAACATTTAAAAAAAATTACGATCATAACAAAAATTATTTTAGTTTTTTATTATACATATATTTATATATGTTTATTAGATTAAAATATTCAGTACAAATATTTATAAATTTTTATAATTATAAAAATAGTGTCAGTTTATTAATATAAAAATTTATATTTATTTATATATTATTGTAATAATTTTTTTTTGATTTACTATGATATCCTATTTTGTAATTAAATTTAAAATGTATTTTTCGATAAACTTGTGAGTGTAAAACAGTTTTTATTCCTATGCAATATGTTATAAAATCTTTTTACAGGTCTTCGCAAGCATTTTTACTAAAGTGTCAAAGAAGCCGTTTAGCTAGAGCGTAGCAAAAAAAAATAAAAACTAGGGAAGCAAAATATCTCAATATTCAGCTCTTATGACGTCACTCATTCAAAATAACCATATGTCTAGAGGAACAGTAACGCTGCAAAGAAAAAAAATGGCTTCCTAAAAGCAAAACTATAACGAGACAATTTAAGCGAGGTTGAAAATATCGGTTTAAATAGATCATATGGTCTTGGATTTTATGGATATATCGGATATATGAGATATCCGTGGATCTTTTCATGAATATGATATATCGAGGAATTAAAAACGTATGATCGTCCATGCTTGGATTGGATCAGTCAGGGATTTAGTCTGGTCGTTTAAATATATCGCCATTGTATCCGTATATACACGATATATCTGGAATATATATATTCAGATATTTCGCAGAAAATTAAGTAACTTA
Source organism: Tetrastigma voinierianum (assembly GCA_016808115.1). NCBI lineage: Eukaryota > Viridiplantae > Streptophyta > Magnoliopsida > Vitales > Vitaceae > Tetrastigma > Tetrastigma voinierianum. Next base: position 52,872 of record JAEQBH010009408.1, on the reverse strand, counting down.
GCGCGTCGCGTGTCTGTGGTACGATATTTCGCGCGATATATCGATTCAAACCATATATCGTCATCGCCGATATCTGATAACTCGAAGCATCCAGCTGTCTTGGATATATAGGAGATATATCGGCAATTATATATCGGATATTTTCATCGCGCGCATTTAGATGGTTTTGCACCGCTCGATGACCATACCCTAATCTGTTTCTTGTGTTAATCGACATAATATGGATCTTATTCGAAATAAATTTACTTGATGAGCAAAGATTCCCTGCATTTAATATCCAGAATATCTAATAAGTATTTACAACAAAAATAATATAAAGAATAATCTTAAAAGGAAACTGTTTGTCTGGAATTAAAAACTTAACTACAATTTTACTTCTATTGTCACTTTTCATGATTCTTGGAAGATTTCCTCAATCACTTAATTATTTTCCTTTTTTTAATGAAAAGAAACTATGGAAGGGAAATCTTGCAAAATCTATTAAGCCAGAAGAACCATTAATTTTCAAAACCGATTATGGTTATAATTGAAAAATTTAACAACAATTAAGTTTTTCATTCACAATAAAATAATTCAATTCTGGCTATGGGGGTGTAGTTTGGTTTTGGCTATGTATTAGTAACACATTTTGGTATTTGGTGAAAGGGAAAGTAAATCTACTGTTTTTCTTGGGTGTGGTGGGATCTCAAAAATATTAGGAAAAGAAAAGATTGTTTAAGAAAATCACTTTTTCCATGTTTTGTTATTATAAAATTTGAAAATTTTACAGAAAAAATAAAATATATTAAATAAATAAAATAAATGTAAAATAATTATGTTGTGTAATTTTGAAGTCAAACATCTGCTTCAAATGATAGAGGAAACGTCTAGCGTTTCAAAAATAGGAGCATGGAAAAACTGATCAGAGATTCGGATTAAGGGTTTTATTATTATTAATTTCTACGATTGTAAATTAAAGTGTTTAGTATGAATTTATGTATATATATATAAAGATTGTTTTCACTATTTCAAACTTACAAAATTTTTATTAAAATAAAAGTACAAAGTCAATAATGAAATAATTAAATTATATATATTTTAAAATGAAATAAGCAAACATTTTTTTAAAAAATAAACAAAATTAAGATAAAAACTTAATTAATATGGCCCACCATAATTAATAACTTAAAACAAAACTATAACATTAAAATTGGAGTTTGGACGATGCAATGATAGTTCTAAACATTTCATATATATTAATTATAGTATTTCAGTTTCAAAGCTAAACAGTTACTTGATGAGTAATAATAATTCCCTAAACTTAAAAACAAGAATAATAAATTATTTAAAAAAAAAGTAATTTAAAGAAAAAACCTAAAAGAAACCTTACTGAATTCAAAACTTAACTACAATTTTAAAAGCTGTTAATCATTTCATTGCATAATATGTAAGTTTCCTACATCCTTGATGCTTACTTTCAAAACCATATGTCTTTAAATATTTACTTCTTCTCATATTCTCCTTATTTTCCCATAAAAAAATGATCAACTTTAAAACCACCAACTTTTCTTGCTCAACATTTTCATAAATTTTTCCGAGAAAGAAACGTGAAACTTTCACTTCCGGAGTCTGCAAGTTCTTGGACACAGATATGTCAGAAGATTATGAAACTCAGTTTCCAGAAGGTTTCAGTACTTGCGATGAAACGACAGTATCGTTTGTCTGAAAGTTCTTGTAACTACACTTGAACAATGCCAATACAAAGGTGAGATTCTAATATTTTCTTAATTGATATATTAAATTCATTCAAGAAACAGTTGATCTTTTAAGAAAACCCATAAAGTTATGATTCGATTTTTTGAAATCTTGAACTGGGATGACACAGTTACTTCCTACAGCGAAACGTGACTCTGAAAATGTACTTTGAAGGAGAACCCTAAACTTTTGATATTGTGATCATGACGTGAAGATGCCTGAAATGGATGGTTGCGCTACCGGAATGTGGGACTCGAAATGGACATACCGGTGATCAGTAAGGAAACCTTTTTATTTTTATTATTTTTTATTTTTTTATAACGGTGGATGTCCGGCAGCTTGGGTGCACATCAGAATAATCTCATGGGTCCTCAAGTTAATAGGTGGAATAACCTCCAATGATTTTGAGGAGATTTGACCATTGGGTTAAACCTTAAAGCCTTAAACCAACTGAGTTACCCTTAGAGGTTTCAAACTCAAAAAACCCGCTATTAACAATGTTATGACTCGGCTGAAATGTTTTGGGAGCTTGACCCGAGATCTGTGGTGGTGTTGGAGGGTGACGACGGTAACACCCTGCGGTATTTATTTGAGTTGCAGTGACGTCTGGGACCGGACGACAGAGCACTCATCTTGAAAGGGATAATGCCCAGCCACAGGGACTATCTGTTGAAGCCGGTGAGAATGCAGAGATCAAGAATATATGGCAGCATGTTGTTAGGAAAAATCTGTTTGGTTTCGGTAAGTTTGTTAGCAAAAATCCTGAAGATGGATCAGCCAAAAAGAAACAACGGCTTAATTGGACGTCTGGCCTCCATACCAAATTTCTCAACGCCATTCATCAGTTGGGAACAGCAGACGGTAAGTGTTTGATTGAAAAACTAGTAATTTAATTATTCTAATGTTGTTAATGTCAAGCAATTCACAATCAATTTTCACTGTTAACTCCCTACCTCACGTCCGGGTGTGGGCCGCATGTGAAGAGGCAAACAAACATGCCGAATAGATATTCAAATTGTAGAGATATGGCTTGAAGCTATGGCCTCGAACCTAACCCATTTTACAACCACCACCCTTCCCGTCTTTTTAGAACCAGCCCAGATTTTCAAGACAATTATCAAATGAAGTACCCACAACTAAAAAGTCGTCCATGAATACCTCTAACCAAAGTCTTTGATTATTCCAATTCCTACAAGCTACATGCTTGCATCAATCTATAAATGGATTTTGAATCTTGCATATTTTACTGCCAAGGATTATCTTTTATTTCTCAAATGTACTAAGGTAGGTTTCTTGCAAATCAGTCTCTATGCAACACTGCAACCACTCTCTAAACCCAGCTTCATAAGACTCAGGTTCAATGATACATGCTGCATGCTAACGACACACTCCACCCTGCACATCCATGTTCTCCCCATTCTTCTGCCATCTCATTTGGCTCCAAATGCACTAGTAATAACAGCCTCCCATCCAGGTTCAGTGAGAAATGTCTGCTGACCCATAATAATTCAACTCCACAATCCATTTTCCACCTATTCCAAATTCTGTAACTGTAATTGTTATATGTTACTGCCTTCCATAAGGTCACTCCTGACACTGATTCATGCACATCTTATTACACTTGCTTTGATCTCAGCTGTTATGACAATTCTACTGTTCTTGCTCCTCTTCAATAGCTAACTAGGCCTCCCTGTTAGGTTGAACTAAAAACTAAGAATGATTCACTTGTAACTGTGGGTCTCTGTAAGTCTGATCCAGGTTCAACAGCTCTGCTTCAGGCTGCTGATCACTGATGATTCATCTTGCACTCACTCACACCCAGCCCTGTCCCAAACTGAACTCACAGTCATTAGTCTGCCTCTATGTCTCACTCCACAGGCCCGTCACCCTTATCTCCATATTTTTTTGAAACACATAACCTCTCTCATTATAATTACATTATACATTTTGCATGTTAAAAATTATTTAATTATGTGTTTTATTATTCAAAATTATGCTGTTTTATCATAAAATGCATTTGAGTCTCCTTGTTCCTGCTGTGCTTTATCTGCACTTTTCTGTTTATGTTTGATATGTGCTAATTTGAAAATTTTGTAGTCACAAAGAGGTTTTTAATATTATGTATAGGTATACATAGAATTAGAGAGATATAGTCATTTGTTTATATGTATAGATAGAATAGGAGCAAAAGACATTAGCAATTGAGGGATTAAAAATGATGGAACCACAAATCTGATTTGTTGAGGCATTTTGTAGGTCATTCATACATCCATTCATATCATATTTTCCTTTATATATGATAACAATAGTTTCACTGGACACAATACAGAAGAGGCTTCATGCCCATCAACCCAGTTCTTCCTTTATATATCTAAAAAGTTTGTTTCAAAATATGTATAATTCACATTTGTGGTTCCAGCAATACTCTTATAGTTCCTTAATTATTTTATTAATAGTTTTCTAATTCCATTCTGTACTCATTGCAACTAATTAGCTATGAATCATTTACTAATGTTCTGTACTCTCTTACATACTACTTCATACTTTCATATATTCCAAACAGCCACATTCTTTTCTATCATTTATTTATTAAATAGTAGTATAGATGCTTCAACTGAAAGAGGGACTCCCAATCCGAATCTCCTCCCAGCAGTCCCTGTCCTCCACTCTATAGGTCATCCAAACTAGTCTCACTCATAAAAACATAACACAAACAAGTTCACACCAACTGCATTCAGCACAACTCATATTATTTTGTTTTCATTCATCATGTCATCTCACTTACTGTCCTCACCACTCCAGCTTCATCTTCTTCTGTTTCAGCTCCATCCCAATCCTTCCAAAACTTGCCTTATTTCACTCATCCACCAGCTCTTTTGTACACCCCCACAAATTATATACTGAAAATTCATTACTTTTGGTCAGCACATTTATGAGGCTTGCTACTTAATATAAGAATGGTATCATCATGTGATTCAAAGTAGAATAGTTAGATATTCAGATGTTCTAAGAGTGATAATTAGATGGTTGAATAGGAGCGAGATATCGCCGTCACTGGCCTCCTCCCAACGTAAGATTCACACCTTTGAATATTTCACATGAAAACAAAAAGTATAAAATATAGCTGATAGTTTTTTTTCATTCAATTTGGCATACTATAGAATATGTTTGATTTTACATCAATTTGATAGTAATTTTAAAAAGTACTTTTGACTTGTTTTAACATTTGATTTTTTTTTTTTAATATTAAAGAATAGAAACACTTCTTAAAATGAGTTTTGAACATATTTAGTTTTTTTTTAAATATTAAAATAATTTGAAAATAAAAATAATATTCAAATTATCGTGTAATAATAGCACCACCTAGTGATTACTACATATAACTTAAAAAAATTTCAAACATTTGTAACATTAATGTAATATTAACTTAGCAATTTCAATATCATACAACATTGGCAGAGATTATTGTTCACATCATTTATGATTATTTTATTTAAACTATTTTAGTTCTTTAAAACTAAATATGTCCAAAGTTCTTAAAATCAACATGTGACTTAAACTAAATTGTTAATCAACTAGATAATAACAAAATATTTTGAAAATAATACAATATGTGAGTTTTTAAATATAAAGAATTTGCAAGAACTTTTCTAAATCTGGCGATCACGCAGCATTGTTTTTTTATCAGATATCGATTTAACTTTTTTCAGCCTAATAATCAATAAGACTTCAACAGACAAGATTGTTCGTTTGCTTTAACATCGAGATCAGTGAAGATTTAATGCAATCTGGCATTCGCTCCTATCCACTTCGCTTAATTTTCGCATACGTTTAATTTAATTTTTAATCGTGTTTTTAACAGTCTGGAGTTTATTTTCAAACCGATATCGCTCGCGATTGCTACTTATATAAACCTTAGAAAATAGAATCTTTCAAAACTATGAAACGTTAATAAAATAATAAATTATCATAAAGGTTCATGTTTAGAAAATTATCTAGATCCGATTAACTAAACTGACTGCACTATAAATTGCTGAATCTATGAATCTACAAAAGTTTCAATGACTTAAAGATAAACGGAAATTTTTTTCATTTTCTGCTCGATAAACACAAAGCGACCCATGACGATATTTTTTCGATTTTCGCAGAAACTAATCTAATCAAAGAAGGCGAATGAGGACATCCAAATACAATACATGTCACCATTAGAGATTAAAATAATTTTTATTATTTTATTTTATACTTTAATATAAAATAATAAATTTCACATTACATTCTTTCCAACAAATAACTGACATAAAAAATTATAACAGACTTTACTTTTACACAAAATATTTATCTCTAATACAAATAAAAATAAAACAAACATAAAAATCAAAATTCCCAAAAACAAAAAACAAACAAAAAACAAACGAATGGGAGTTAGGTAATGTTTTATTCTCTTGCCATTTGCGACTTTTTTATACATGTTTTAATTAAAAATAAATAGTGTTTTGTTTTATGTGATCAGCTTCTGCCTCTTAAACTCTCTTACATTCCTCTTGTAGTTGTGAGTATTGCACTTCTTTTATTATAAATATTTTTCAGTGCTTGAGTTAATGATGCTGATTGTAAATAATATTTTTTAAAACAGTCGAATTTTGGGCAAAGAATGCCAGGCACTTTAAATGAACATGCACCGCCTGTGCTCATTCCATCTTCACATCAAGCTCAAAAACAAACCCACCCACGCCAACACAGTCATTCTTCAAAAACAATGCTTGACTCCAGGCTGCACAAAACGTCTGCAGCCAACCCACTCAGCCATCATGTTCTGCTCAACTGCTTTTCATCTCCATATGTCTAAACTCAATTCAAAAACAATTCATATCAACTCCACAAAACATCAAAACAAAGTACTGTCAATTATGCACTCATCTTTTATTATTATCTCAGTACTATAGCACCAATTACAGTATTCTGTTTATTGTTAAAAATCTATTTCATTCAGTGCATTCATATATTTATTAGTTTAGTGTCATTCTATAACAAACTTTGGGACACTCTGATTTAGGAATGTTTCAAAGCTTACCAGCTTTGTACTATGATAAAAGACTTTATAAAGAAGAAATTGAGTTTGTGCTGTACTGCTTCTTTTGAAAAATATATTGTTGTGCCTGTTTTGAAATATTCATCGAGCTATATTTTATGTACAAGTAGTATCCATGTAAAACTCTAGTGATTAATGTTTGTAATAAAATTAGCATCCACCACCACGCCATGTTCTTTTAAACCCACAATTCTAAATGCCTGAACAAAACTCCTTTAAACCTATCTACCAAATATGGCCTTGGTACCTACTTTAAAACTTCACTTGTACCTTAAACCACAATTGGAAAATGTTTGAATTTTACCTAAATATCAATTACGCTTTTAATGCACTTAAAATTCGTATTTCAAGTAACGATTTTAAATTTTACCTTAAAACCAATGAGGTCTAATGCTCGTGATTTGCCATAAGGAATATCTTGTCAGACAAAAAAAGGACTAGTTAGATAAATATTTTCTATATTAAAAAAAAAAAAAAACTATTTTGACACAAAATTCAAGAAATTAATACTTTACAAAATCTTCCTATAAGTTTTGAGAAGTTCCACTTTTTAGAGTAAAGAAAGCACCTTTCTCTAGTTTGCATATACGATTTTTGCCTACACGTACATGAGATCTTCGCTTTTCAAGTAGTTAATTTGAGAATCTATACCTAAAATCTAACAAATAAATAATGAAGATTTTGATTTGATGAATTGTTTCAAGCTCTAGACGGTATATTTAAAGTCTTTTTCGTAATTTCTTGTTCTAACAGATTGAAAAGAACCAAAAGATTTGGCTGGTTGGCTGATATTTTTATTTTATTTTTCACATAAATCTAGAAGAAATTCACTTGAAAACCTTCTTCCAATCCTACTTTAATTGTTATGCTTAGAGAGCTAAGGTAAAGAGAAAGGAATGAATTAAAGAATGATGTTACCATATTTTTTATTATTTTATTCAATTATATATAGGTTTTCCATAATAGTTCATTACTATAAATATTCCATTAAAACTACTTATTTGCCCTTTAAAGAAAATACAGGGTATCACATGAGATGCAAAAAGAAGAATTGATTTCATATTTTGATTAAAATAGTACTCTCATCTCAACAAAGTTTCATCAGCCTCTAAATGGGGCGATTTTCTTATTTTCATATCGTTTTACACACTAATGTAAGTACCGACCTGTCAAGGACTCACAATTCATCATACCATTTTTGTTTAGATCCCTTTGATTTGTTTTTGCGCTTTATAATCACCTAGATATCAAGTTCTACGCAGATACACAGTACGCCTTTTATCTCACCAACAAAGACATTATCAACTTTATATTTAACACCCAACACACACCACAACAGTACACTGATTGCTTTTTTGAACCAAAAGCTCAAGGGCGTTGTTAAATTAGACGTGTAGTTTCTGGTGAATAAAGGGTGGCAATCTCAAGCCACAATGGGCCAACAAAGACACTCATACCAGATGTACCAAATCATCTATTTTTTTCATATCAATAAATTAACACTGGGTTTGGTCTCCCCTTATGATTGAAGTGAGGGATAGAGTATTGATATTTATTGCGGCACATTCTTAGCTATACATCTGATGTTGAACATTCTCACATTCCTCCTACTTTCCTTCCCTAAGTGGGGCCAGGCTGGCTGGCTATTGCTTGGACGGAATTTGCTTTAGATCATCTCATGAGTTCTAACTTGATCCACGGAATACACATAATACATCTCCTGAATATTTGAATTGTCCAATAGACAGCATATTTAAAGTATTTTGCTAAAGCATCTAATAAATCAAAATTAAAATCTAATTTTCTTATGTTTTTAAAACGACTGACAAATATGTTTTATCATTTCATAGAGTTTGTAATCCATTTTGAAAATAAATGATTATTTTTACACAAATACGAGGAGTGTTTTTTGTCAATATAGACAAAAATTGATATAGGGTTATATTTTCGAAATTTTCTTTTTAGAAGGTCTTTAATGAAATCACCCATAAAGTCGAAAGCTTTGTACTAAATACAAGTTTGGCAAAAAATTAAACGAAGATCAGACTTAAAATATTCTTCAAATTAAGTCAGGCTGCTTACAAGGAACGACGGTTTTTGAATTACGAAGAACCCGGCAACACCAACGACGATTAACAGCGGATTGTTGGCTGTTGGAGAATCATGTTTTTGGATTGGCCAAATCACACCGACACGCCGAGAATTTACAACTGAAGCCTACGCCCGAACGCGTGTAATCCGCTTCGACAAATTGATCTGACTTTAGGTCTTTCTCCCATCCCCTGCAAGCATCTTCCTTCATCTGAAAGCATCATTGATCCATAAAGATTCGACGAGAAAATGAAAGATCCGAATTACTTTCTAAGAATCGACGCCGAATGTTCGAACTTCAGTCTAGTTATAAAGCCCATCAAAAGCTTCTGGATCCCATTGGCTTTAGTCTAATAATGTAAATAATGGCGACATCGACTTCCATTGTTTTCTTACTTCACACAGACCCTCTTTATGTGATTATCACTCGATAGACACTGATAAATTTAACGCAAAAGAGAGGTTTTTGTCGTGCTATTTTTACATCTAAACTATCCGGGTTTAAAAGTACATTGCATGGATTTCAAAGTTCAAGCGAATCTGAGAATCTTAATGAGTTCTCCTGCTTTTGAAAACCGTTTCAATTAGTGTTTTTCCCATTTTCAAAATCAAGTATGGCTAAGGTTGTTTTTCGCAAATGAATAAACGATATTATTTTTAAAACGAGAAGTAGTTTAAAACGAAACAAATGAACCATTAATCGGGGTGGAGCTGTGCTGATTAGATGAGGAAGCACGTGAGAGGTATATACCTATCGGTGTGAGGGCATGAGAAACGCGAGGACATGATATAGCTTTATGAACTTCAACAGAACATAAACAGACAACCAATTGTGTGTAAGCCCATAACCGTAATGCCTATCGCCGCTTCATGACTCGGCCGCTACTTTGTGAAATGCCAATAAAACGTATATATATTAGGAGGAGGGGGTGGATGATGCGTGATATCCATTTCCATTTAGAGCAAAGTATAAATGATTTTAATGTACACGATGGTGAGGATGGTTCTCCGACGCGTGTAAAGTTTGATCTCGCCCATCTCTCACTGGGTGTGTGCTTTGTCTCCCTTTCTTCGTCTACGCCTCGAATGCATTATGAGTTTCTAATTTGAACAAGCATTTGTGCCCCTTTATGTGGCCCGCGTGGACATGGTTGAACTGTGAAAACAAAAAAATATCCAATGAACATTGATTCCAATGCACTTCACTTTTTTGCTGCCAGTGCAAAAATGAGAGCAAGAAATAACAAAAAAATTGAAAATCAACTAGACAGAGAACCACGAGCTTTAGGTAAAGTGATTTTCTTCTCAGACATTGGAGTCTATATGAAATTTGAAGATTTAATTTTTTTCCTCACTTTCCTTGCATGCAAATAAAAGTAGTGAATTCATTGAGTTTGGTGATGAGATTGAGCGGTACTCGAAAGCCGAGCTACCGATGTAATAGCGTGGGGAAAGATTGAATGCTTTTGTGAATGGAAATTCATGTCCTCGTCTGTGTCGGGTAGGATAATAAACGACACTGTACCGCTGACGGTGGCGGTGGCATGAATTGTGTTTCCCCATGAAACAAATTTTATAACCTGCTTTCCTCATCAAATTTTTGAGAATACCACTCTAATCCCAAGCACTGATATTTTTGCGAACTTATCGTCACCACCATCGCTCAACTTAATCACTAAATATCTCGTAGAATTTGAATCTTCTCGATCATTTTTCCTTTCTCGAGATTCTTTTTTCCCCTCTACTGCTCCGATTGCTCTGATCCCCCTTCCGATTGACTGGTATTTACTTCTTTGTCACACATTCTATCTTTTTCTGTAAAATGTAATCTCTATATTTCAGGATTTTATTTTTTGATGATAATGGGTGGTTATATGTGTTTTCAGTTCGCAGCTTCAAGTCAGTCGACCTCTCGTAGTATTGAGTATCCACTAGGAGTAGGTTCATCAAAGACTTTAAAATAATTCGCTTTAGTTGATAAATTTGTTCATATATTTTACCTGCGATATGAACTTGGATGGAATATACTCAATAGTTGGACCTTCAAATGGTGTTTGATCATAAACAGAATAAATATGCATGCACCAAACTTAAAAAACACCGAAATTGTGCCAATTCAAAATCATAAAGTTACTTTAAATTAAGCCACCCACAATTAAAGCTCGAGGATTTGAAGGAACAGGAGAAGTGCAATTCTAAGAGGAATATGAGTCATTATTTTGATTCATACATACTCGAAAAAACCACGTATACACATATTAAGCAAGAGAAGAATGCGTAAGAAGACCATGAATTCAATGCATTTGTAATGACCATGACATTGTCAATACGACTTCAATTCTAAATACTGGGCAGTTTTGCTTGGTTACCTACGAAAATAGGAAAGAAAAAGAAAAATCCAGATAAAAAATTGTGTTTAATGTATTCATTATGGGTCGGCGCAATTTGGGAAAATATATCGAAAATGTTAATGGGATCAAATCCATAATTTTCTTTGTCTTACTCTTCCTCCTTTAACCCAATTTGAGGGAATTTGATTCATTTGTGTATGCATCACCAGATGGAGCATTGGAGGTTTGCTTTTTATTTATTATTTATTTTATTTTTTACTACAGTTTATAAGCATGAACTTGAACATGAACTTGCTTGCTTTTTTACAAGCTAAGTTATATCGTAAACATTTTCGGGTGGCATATGCTTTGAAATAAAGGGTATTTAGTAAGGGTGTTTGGTGTTTAGATCCAAATTTTGGTGTAGTATGAAATTAATATTACACCCCGGCGCCTTTGTTATGTCTTAGATAAATTTTAGATGTGCTTGGGTTGGCTCGTGAGTTGCTTTACAATTCTTTTGAATAATAAGGGAAAGATGTATGTTCCGGGTATCTCTACTATACTCCTTTCAAAGAGTGTTTTATCTAACATAGTGCGTATCTTTACAACTTGTGAGACTTGAAATGCCTCATTTCAATAATGTATGCATTAAACTTGGAATGATAGTCGGCTTCCATAAGGGGCATGATGCCTCATGGCTTCTCATTGGCATTATATTTGCTCCATGGCCGGAAGCCTACACCATTAAGATGGCTTCCAAATTAATGACTCGAATTCAAGGCTCTAGTTATGAAATAAAATCAAACACTATATTAAATTATGTCGCTGTAATCGTGTTATAAAATGGCGAAATGAAGGGTACTCGATTTGATATAACGCTAACGACCTCGATATTATTTAATTCATGTGACACCATTATGTACAGTCAACATGTCCGTTTCCAACAATTCCCGTGATATGTTACTATATCGGACAACAGTGAGGACTAAAACAAATGTCAATATGAGGAGCGAATTGTATTGCGCCTTTCAAGATACCGATTGAATGCACGTTCCAAGAATTGATTGATATGGTATACTAAAGACAAAGATTGACAAACTAAGGTTCAAATTAAATGCTATTTGTAAGTATCCTAGAAATGGAAATAGGTTCCAACCTTTCCAAAGTGATGATAGTAGTGTGCGCGAAATGTTGGATCTAGTAAACACAACAACCATTATTGAGTAAATCTGAACTGGCTCATTGCAAGTCAGGGAGGCCGCACAATTAAAACCAATCAGGAAGGGCATGAAGATTTATTTGTTCGCGACCATTACAACGCTGGGTACGCCTTGACTACGGTTGTGGCCTAGTAAAGGGTCCAAAGACGACACCGGAGTAAATGTAGATGATGAAGACAAAGGCACCAAGAACGTGAATGATGAAGATGTTGATGATGAACTGGATGGAGCCGATGATGCTGAAGCGATCGACATGCATCATTCTTTCAGCTTTCAACCAAGCTGAGAATGAACAAGGATATATGTCTCGCACAAGCACCATCTTGTGATGTATCAAATCACCTGTGATGATGAGACATTTGATGTCATCCCCTTATTTCATCACTTACCACCAACACCTCAATTTGAACATGTTGAAAACCTAGATATTGTCGCGGGCGTTGTCGGGACTCACGGTGCAAATTCTAATACCGTAATTCGAGCGAGAATTGCACTGGGCAAGCTTTTTAATTCAAATCTGATTTTGCAAGAGGCAGCCAAGATTTACTCCATTAAAGCACATCAAGAGTATGTCGTTGTTGCATCCTCCAAAAAATTGCTCGTTTTAAGATGTAAGAAGGCTGAAGAATGTCACTGTGCATGGAAGCTTCGTGCAATGGTCATCAAAGATACTTCCTTATTTGTTATCAACAAATATACTGGGCCGCATACTTGTGTCAATCCTTGCTTGAACCGACCATCAATGCTAGACTCACCGCTTCAACTCATATAAAGACATTAATCTGTGCACACCACATTGTCAACTCCGTCGCTTATTCAGCGAGTGTGATGCAAAATTGGATATCAAGTATCATACAAAAAGGCTGGATTGGAAGCATAAAGCAATTAGACAAGCTATTTGGTGACTTTCTCGCCATATACGTAGTTGCCACGCTTGTTCTGGGCATGAGCAATCAACCTCGGATGTGCCGTTGTTCGAAAACATGTGAAACTAACATGCCAAACACCGAGATATTCCAACGCGGTGTTTCTCGGCCATTCAAGCCATCCATTGAAGGGTTCCAACATTGTCGCCCGCAATGGTATAGATGGTACACATTTATATGGAAGGCAAAGGCAAGTTACGATTGCTGCGGGGTGACTGAAATAATCACCGCTTTCCACCCAGATTCGCTATTACGTAAGGCTAGAATACCGATAAATGGGATGGTCTTTATGTATTAGAAACCACGTTACTAAAGGCCGGAATTTGTGTTATATCGATGCATCCGTGAATCATGGCGCCAATGGTCGACCATCTTGGCATACACCATTTGCATATCACAAAGTTTTGCATGCGCCATTTCGCTAGCAATTCTTAAGGACCCTGCTCAAAGATAAAATTTTGAAGAATTTGGTTTGCCGCTACCGCTAAATGGTGATATAATCTAAAATTCAAAGATACGTAATACAATTTAATTAATTCCAAGATATGAATGCTCGAGGCGCTCCTTTCAAGCATGTGGGTTTCACACGATCGAGGTTTAAGATATGGATTAATGACAACAAACATTTCGTGAGGTATTTAATAGTGTCCTAAAGGAGCTCAAGCCTCCCAAGAACCCAGATTAGTACGCTTGACCTTTTTCCGTCTCAACGTTACTTTGTTGCAAGAAGAGAAGTAGGAAATAGATTGGCATCCATCGAGCAATTCACTCCAGACGTTGGATGCTGACCCAAACCGCGGTTGCCGCAGGCCGGTTCGATGGAAATTGTCTCACGATCACGAAGGGCCTATTCCATGTAAAGTCTAGGAGGCCGAACTCATCGCTGACCTTACATGAAAAACGTGTACATGTGTAAAGACATTAACATATGGCTTCCCATAAATAGTATTATATCGCATGTCGAAGATCACGTCGATTTCCGCTTGCTCAGAGAAAGCTACTACACTGGCTGCGCCGCATTTCACGACACGCGGCACCCTCTTTCCATCCAATATTCAATGAAGAGTACCTCGCGATGGCACCGTGACAGCACCCGAAATAATGCGACGCCTGAAGTGGACGCCCCAATCAACCCGATTGCATAATGAAATGGATGTTAGGAGGAAAACCTCGATCAAAGGGTCAGGCAAACAATCGGGTCATAATCGGCGTTCTTGTAAGAATAGAAGTCAAGTCCATAATTGAATAAAAGGAATATATGAATGCACTATTCCATTATTTATCATTTGTCCTCATCATTGCGGTTCACCACCCGCATGTTAGTTCAGCACCCTTTCTTAATGCATTACTTTTATCATCATATGAATTTTCGTGGTTTTAATTTTTGAGAACTTATTTTAATTTATATGTCGGCTTTTTAGTCGAGTTACTTTCCGCTTGATGCAGATGAATATCTTAAGATTATGTGGTCAGTTGTGCGCATAAGATGGGGCCATTAAGTACGAGGTCCCAATGAAATCAAAGAAGGCTTCGGATGACTAATCGACTGTGTCTGGAACCGAAGACTTATGTTCATTCAGTACACCGCTGTCCGTACGCATGAAACGGGAAATTTATCGGCGGTTTTCAACCGCACACTCACATTTTGCGGACCGTGCATCAAAGCTCAATTCAAAATGACATTGTAAAGGTCAGTCAACCATTTTTCTTTCTCATCCGCTACTTCTTGATCCGGTTCTTTAATTGATTCATCTAATATTGGCATAATGGTTTTCTTCATATGAAGGGAAAATTTTGTTTATTTTATGCCCTTGAGTCGTTTCAAGCATTTTTACGTCTTGATGCCTATTTTCATGCATTGTCGATGTTCTCTGATTTATCCCTTCACATGTAGCGGTATGGATATTTTCTTATTGATACACATGCAAAACTAAATAATTTGTGCATTATCGCCTTTATTTCAATTTCAGGTGTGGATTGTTTACCATTAACTATCCCGATTTCTTCGCGCTTACTTCATACTTTTTTCTTGGTATCCATTTTATATGGTGTGAGAATGTCCCAACAAACGGGCCGCTTCATCGGGATGTTAAATTTTGGGAATGGGGCAGGATGGGTGAGTCCAGTGTGAGCCCCGCAGGTGCTAAGGTCTTACCTATCACAGGTAAAAACGCATGAAGCCATCAAAATTCTCAGCGTCAGCCCAGAACTAATCCGCCTACCAGACTCCATGACATGGAACCAAGCTGTGTCATGGTCATGAAATAATTAATTTCACATCCATACAAGCCTATAAAAAACTTTTCACATCCAAACAAATTTGTACAAACAAAAAACTGAAATAGAACGTTTACTTAATTTTCCGTCTGCGCACTGGGCATCGGGAGATTTGTACTTCAACTATACTCTACAAGGAAGCCTATCCAAAGCTAAAACAAAAAGAACAATGCGGCCTACTAGGAAGTGGTTTTGGAGATTCACATTAAAGTGATAGCTTCCGAGAGATTACAGGGCATCGGCACAAGGGGGAGCTGGACGCAGGTGTGTGCTGGTGTGGAGGGTCGAGAAATTCATATTATGAGTCTTGCAGGATACCTCTTTTTATCTTGGTTCAGTTTTTGATAAAAAGTTTACCATTTGACGATTTTGTAAAGCACAGCAGCGTATGTCAAGATCGCTTTCAATATTTGGATTGTTTTTCATATGTTCTTCCTCTATATGATTGTTTTTCTTTCTTTTTGCAGATAAGATGTAAGCAAGGCCTGGAAATGTTGAAAATATTCAAAAATCACACAACGAAGACATATTTAGTTGATGACTTTTTGTATTATGAAAATCGACAGAGGATCATGCAGGAAGAGAAATCCTTTGTAGTACTGCATTTTTTTTCCCCCTTTTAGCTCACTTACTATGTAACTATATGGGGATCCGGTTTACAAATGTATGTCGACAAATCTTGTAGGTAATCCAAATTCCAATAACATCGTAGTTATGTTTTTCTATTCTTATGCTTGTTTGTATCGGGTATAATATAGTTTCACCTCAGAACCCTATTGATTTTCTCCTCATTGAGATGGTTGATGTAGCCATCTGTAGTCCTAAACAGTGTTATATTGGCTGAGAATACTGATAATTCTTCCGACAGAGTGTACTGTTGCCCGGTTCAATATTGTTCGTATTGTTACATACAATGGTCAATAGTGACAGGAAAAGCAATCAAGAAACCGCAGCAGCTTTTTTAGTTTTTACCATGACCTAAGCACAAGTGCTCAATGATCGGCAATTATTTCTTTTCCTTCTTTTCCTCTTTGTTTCTGAGCACACCTAATAAGATGCTAGCAGCGTAAACAACTGAGAAAGAAAGAAAAGAAATAATCTTGTGGACATCCCTTCCAATCATTATGTCGAGGTGCAATTATGTTAAATTATTTCTTTTACTCGTGACTTGTTTGATCATTATGTTAATTAATATTTAACCTATATTAACTATCCAATAGAGATACATTTTGGCAAGGATCTCACCAACCAATTTGATGGTTTTCCTCATATGTACGGTTTAGTTAAAAATCAAGATATTTAAAAATATATTTTTAATTTTGCCATAGTTTTCCTTAACTAAGAAATAAATGTTTGCAAATAAGGTTTGAAGAAACGAGTTTAGTTACAAATCATGTTTTAAATAAATGCATTTTGTTGATCTTTTAATATTTTTAATATCGTAATTGGAAAAGATGATTTTTAAATATATATGTGTTATAGAATAATAAGTTAATTCATTATTTAATAAATGCTATTTCATCGATCCACCCGGAATTTTTGTGAAATGCTTTGTCCAAGATATCAGATGATTCATCGGATTGAAACACCACTTCATCTTCTCGTATTTTTAGCAAGAATATCATCCAGTCGTAAATTTATATATAGGTTACTGGGCGCGATCGATCTCAATCAATGAGAATACAAGAAATGTTGTGAAATGCAACAACAAGAACTTGGGTAAATATTTGTATTAAATAATTTACTATATTTAACCTTATATCTACCTTTTTTCATAAATACTGCGGAAAAGGGTGATCAATAGCCTTATAATAAAGAGTATCAAGTTAAAAATTTTCAAAAATGTGATATAACAAAATCAATCTAACTAAGCTTTAAACCCATAACATATCAAAAACCATAAACCCTAAAACTCGAATCTAAAGAATTACTTTAAACGTTAATCGATGACAATCGAAAAATCTAAGATGCACATGTATAAAATAAAATCATATATACTCATAAAATCATCTATCAATGAGTCCCACACCTAAGGCGCCCTATCAGTTTTTAGAACGGCGCCTATAATACAATGTGATCAGAGGAACAAAGATTCCGGGCTGCGGTGATGCGGCACGAGGGAGCCGATGGAAGGAGGAGATGATGGTGCAGGGAAGTGGTGGATGAAGGGTCGGCGCACACGCCGAGTCCGAGGTCGCTCACTGGAAGTCTCGCCCCACTGTGCAGGATGGTCTAGTATGGTGTCGCCGGTGGGATGGATGGTGATAAAGTCAATGGGTGGGGTATGAAGGTGACGGTGAATGCGTGTGGATAAAGAATGTGGACCGCAAGGCATACCACGTGGATCCCACGTGGTCCGAAGGTGACGGGTCAATGTGTGCGGATACGCAACTGGCCCGGGAAGCGGGCGTAAAATGTGTGGGGGAAGTGAATGTGGTGTGGAATGTGGCGCGTCAATGTGTGGGGGTACGAACTGTGGTGTGGATGGTGAGGGGTAAGTATGAGAGGGTAACAAAGTAGAGAAACTCGCATCGGCAGCATGCAATCACCGCCAATCGCACGCCTACAGACCCGCACCTTCTCCACCACGACTCTACGATCAACTCCCTCTCGCTCCCGCCTCTCCTCTACCTCTAATGGTCGCACCTCGTGGACGGAGTCGGCGACACCGAGGCCTACCTCGAGGGTGCATGTGATGTGGATGCTCTCCTGGCGCACTTCGACGCCGATGTTCTTCTCCGACCGTGAATGCCGAACGTAAATATGGTATATGTCGCACACGCGACCAGCGGTAGCAAACAGACCGACGACGACAAGTCAACCATGGTCGCTGATTCGTGATCCAGATAAATAATTATGATTACGCATCTATTGATTAAAATTAGGCAAATATTATATCAAACGCTACCGACTTACTCATAACATTCATACTTACCGGGCCGTGAGTATGAAAAACCTCATATCATCTCTATGCAAACAGGTCGAAACGCCAGCGGTAATACGACGATACCACCCGCATATGGATCCCGGAAGTCCATCATACCCAATCAAGGTGAATGGGCGACCTCGCCAATCGTGGTCTCCCATAGTGCTATGTACGGAGAATGGTATGTCGCCCAATCGCTATGGTGTCGCCCGCGTGCATCGACTCTATGTAGGTGCCGGTCAGAGCACCGAGGTATCTTCGATGCAGCTCTTAAATCGACGCAATATCGGGCCCGACGATGCCACTAACAAGACAAACATATGAGTGGTGACATCGCGGCGCCATCTTCCCGGACACTAAGCATATCGAGCCGGTCAACCACGCCTCCGACATACCCGCTGCTATAAGACCTACACATTAACCATTGATGTCGTAAATAATTGCATGTCATCAAGATCGTAATGGCTATATGAATCGTATACTTTGTACCATATACTACAACCATGTACTTTACATATAATTACCGATCCGATGTTTCAGGCGGGCCTAGCCGATCGCCAGATAGTAGAGCACAATCGACGGGTTAAGCACCGTCAAAGGTACTCTCCACCTACACCCCAACTAAGAGCCGGCTCGCTCGCCGCCGCTCGCCGAACGCATGTGCTCGTGGTAATCCATCGTCTGCACTCGCCTACGACGCCATCGACATCGTCATCATGTAAGGCATGTGCAAATGGTGGTGCCGGATGCGCATGACCTTCCCAAATCTGCCGCCTGTCGTGGAAGCCTCCCAAGACCATAGCCGAGCATGGGACAAACATAAATTAATCAATTCCACTCATAGATGAAAGTTTATGAACTTACGCAAATAATTAACATATACCGAATGAGTGTAATACAACCACTACTGGTCAAGATCTATGGTCCAAGCCGGCACGACATAATCCTCGATATGTGTGCGAAATAATCGCACCACCCGGTACTATAAGTAGATAAAAATCATACAAATCACTGAGTAGCGGAGAAAGCACAGGTGAACATGGACCCCCTTCTTGTCCGGAAACAAGAAGCATCCTATCAGCGCTAATAAGAACCCACGTGCACTCCGCTCCAAGGCGACCACATCAGCATCAGGTCCTGGGGTCGATAACTGCTGACATAACCACCTGATGGAGATGGTCAATCCTCTGACGGCATCAGCGGGTGGGGTCACTCCAGTACCGCATAATCGGGCTACATCGGTGCATAGTACATGTCCCGGGCCACTACGTCCGCCGACACGAGGCCTAGGATGATAGCAACATCCCGTAGCGTGATCGCTATCTCTCCAATCGACATGGAATGATGGTCTCGCCTCCATCTCGACGACAAGTAATAAGCTTACCAATCTATGCCGATGTGACCTAATTCCAGATATAATCGTGAACTACGGATCACGTATGATCTAACACGCGGATCCATCCTCCATAGCCGACGTAAGTTGCCTCATCCGCCGGGCGAGGCCCGATAACATCCTCAGAACTATAATTAACGAAATAACAATGTTTATAATTCATCATATATATAAATATAAATTAGAGAGTAAACTCGAATGTTAATTCAAGGAATAATAAAATGTATACCGATCGCCTCAACAAAGTGGACTCGTGGTCTCGTTTTGCAATAAGTAAGACGTGATGGATCTGAATGGATCGCCATGTAGCTATCTGGACGCCATATATATAGCCTGGATGTATGAAATACAGTATACATATTAGTAAAACATATTGTGGAAATAGTAGAGTAACAAAAAAATATGGAGACTCATAGCAAACAGGTTTCCTGTGCCCAACAAATGAACATTCTATAAATCATATTTTGCTCCATTGTGTTAGGATGAGGGTGTTATAGGAATTGTTTCTTTAATTCTTTTAAGTAGCTTGGGTTTTTCCCTTCTTCAACAAGGCAAGCTTTAAAGGGATGGAAGTGGAGCATTGTAGGTAAGAAGAGGAAGGAGGTGTGAAGGGTTGGACCTTTTATGTCTTTTTTGGACTATTTGGCATATGTCTATGTACTCAGATTTGTGTTAACGATGGTTTGATTGGAGATATGAGCTAAGATGATGTATGTAAACCTACTAAAAGCTGGCAAAAGAACTCCTCTTTAACAAGCTATTGAAGATGAGGTGTTGTCCATTCAAAACCTGAAGAGTGCCATGTAGATAGCTCTATGGTCAAAGGCTAGTTTCAGGCATAATAAATGGTCCTTGGCCTTACTTGGATTTTATTCATCGTCAAGGTTATGCGCTGAGATTGGTGCCACAGGCGCTCTGACAAGATTCGAGGGTCATGGGTGTGTTTAGACTTTTTCTCGCCTAGCTTGCAAGCCGCTTATGGTCCTCAAGGCCTCAGAAGTTCTTTCGTTGTTGTGGGTTTCTTTGAGGACTGGTCGCATTCCTAAATTCCGCACTATACAAAATCAAAATATCACACACTATATCCATGTCCTAGAAACAACTTGGTTGAAAGAAACTATATCCGATTTTCATTTTATCTTACAGAATGAGGAATCAAATTTAGAGGTTTATCGAAGAGCTAAATTTGTTGTAGTCTCGTTTAGGAATCAAAGTTATGTATGATCCTACTAAATTACTTCTGTGGAGTCCAAAAGGTTGTTGTAATTAAGGATTATCCTTGTTGATTGCTTTCCCAAAAAATGCATTTGTTCTTTCAGGTGACTCCTTCCTATTCATATACTTATATATATATATATATATATATATATATATATATATATATATTTTGCCTTTGAATAGTATATTGTTTGGTTCGATAAAGAAACAAAACAACTTTTCACATATGACATTGCCATTGAGGGGTTGGTTCTATAGGCATAAGAAAATGTAATGTATATAACTTTATATACCATGGCAACATTGAGTGAGTGACCGAGGTGATGGAGACTATACGTTTATTCTACGTTTTTTAAAATTGATATCGGCTACAGTTTCAAAACAATCTGGGCCTATTGTTTGCGCTTAAAAACTATATTTCTTGAGCTTAAGATTTGCATAGTCAACCTACATACAAACTTATTGTTCAAATTCAAATGTAGTTGAAATAATTTGCTCGATATTGTATTAGCTCGGCTCTCGTCTAGTGTCTTATTGCCGAATTTCAATCGCTTGTTCATAGAGAAAGCAACAGAAAATCTCTTGAAGCCTTGGTAAGCTTCAAATTCTTCCATGTATGCTTATTAGTTAAGAGATCTGGGCAAATCGTTTCTATTTTCCGGGGTTTCGATGGTCTGTGATTCAAAGACTGCTATGTTATTTCTCTAAAAGATCAAAACAGCTGCCTTGTTTCATTAGTTGTGGAGGTAGAAGGATCTAGTGCCAATTGGTCATTGGCATTCTTTTGGCAGCGGTGTGGATATTGGACATAAAAGGAGATGAACACTTGTTAATTCTTCAATTTTGATATTCCGAGTAATCTTTTTTCATTAATGGAGTACGTAAATGGTTCCTTGATATGTATATTTTTTTTTTCAGGTGAAGAGCACAGGAAAAGAATCACTTCAATGGGGTATTCAAGTTTATCTATCTACCTAATTTGAATCTTTTATGGGATTGCTAAGAGAAGCCCCACCTACATAATCAGTTATCGATTGCTCTCATGTTTACAGATTCTTCTACATATTACCATATATGGAGAGGAAAAGATAAGACATTTGTTCTTATATGGCAGATTTAGTTAGGAATATATTCAGTCTTACCTATGGTTTAAAGGATGTTCCACTAATGTCTTCTGTTAAGCCTAAGTTGCAAAGCCTTAATAGAGAAGCGGAGGAAAGACTTAGTATTAGCATTTCCATTTTTTTGTCGCATCTCATATCTAATGGGGGAGGAAGTTCTTCACACGGCTCCTCTCAACCTATTTGATGCCAACCATGTAGATATTGTGTGATTTGGACCCAAGGAGCTTTCACATCTTTAAAACGCTTCTCCTAATTTGAGAGAAGCCTATACTTACATAATACCAAAAACTTTCTCCCCTAATCCGATAGATGACACTTTTACTTCTTCATTACCTACTTCTTGTTATCCTAATCCTAAATAAAAATGTTGGATTTTGTGAGACCTATGATTTCTCGAACCATGATTGTATTTGCTAGATGCCCATTAATTCAAGCATGATCAAGACAAGGGATAGAGGCTTTCTCATGTGAGCTACCGAAAGGTTCTTCCTTCTCATGTGGTGGCTAAGTGTTCTTCCTCCTTCCTAAGTCCAAACGCTTTAATGAGACTATAAATCAACCAAAGTGAACAAAAATTGGCTTTACTTTCCATCACTTTGGGAAAAGCTTCTTGCTTATACAAAGAAAAGAAATTCGATTTTTGCCGTTTCAACTCACGGTGCCTACTTCTAATATGGACTTCACTCGGCTTCACGATTAATAGTTTGAATCCAACCGAATTTTCAAGATGTTAACTAGTATTCACTTCCATTCGCTGAATTATCATTGCCTCAAATACCTCTTCCCCTACGTACTCATTATTTTGGTTATGAACATGGGCCAGGATGAAAACCAGAGTTTTGGATTGAATTTAACCTGATTTTGCTTTAAAAAAACTGAGTTCCAGTGAGGATGAGCTCTAATTGATTTGTTCTAACTTCTAACTTTCCCCAAGTTGCATTTAACTCCGAATGTGAAAGCATAGCTTTGCTTTCTATGGCTTTTCCAAATTTCACGTTTTATTACTGTAGCCTAACACTTGAATGAATGAAGAAGCTGCATCTAGTAGAGGTCAATTGGTTATTCTTATAGACCATGTAAAGTTGCAGAAAATAGTAAAAATAAATATATGAAATAAGGATGACCATGGCAATAAAACATATACAACAAAACAATGTCGATAACATCATCGATAAACCATATACAACAAAACAAACCCCCCACAGTCTAAAAGACTAGAAGCAAGAACTAATCGACAAGACATTTTTATGTACCTATTAATCTACAAATTAATATGCTAATACCACACCAACAACGTACTTCATTTACGTAAAAATGTTAACGGAGTGCGTAAGATCTTACTCCGACCGTGACGAGAGCGACGAAGCTCGCCGCAGATCGGAGTAATCGACCTCGGATCATGCAACCGGCGAGTGAGGGTGGAGAAGGGAGAAGAAAGCGTGGGCGGGGAGAAGCGGAGAAGAAAGCCCTAACTTATCCCGGCTTACCAGGTCGCTGCCCGAACGACGGCATTTGAATTAGTTCAATTGCCGGCGTTGAGAATCACTAAGATTAATTAGTACCAAATGCCTACAGAACGACGCAATTGAATTCCAAACGCCGCCGTCTCAACGACGCAATTATCTCACTTAAAAGCCGTTGACGCTGGGCTTCGCTTCTACGTGATCTCAAAAGCCTGCTCAGATCGCCAAGCAATGTGCTGTATTTTGGGAATTATTTTCGAACCAATATTAATTTTATTTTTATTTTTTTAAAATGCTGTATTTCCGTACAAAACTCCATAAAGTCTTCTCATTCCTAATTGATATGAGATATTACGAGATTTTGGTGCACACCTAACAATCATTTCCTCTAACAAAGTTTTATCGAGCCTTCTCTCAAACCAAGATTTTATTCAATACATTTGGACACACGTCTCACGTGAAACACTATTTACCAAGAGGTCCCATCACATCATTTTGTTAAGCTTTTAGCCATATAATTAATCTTAAACTGACATGATACTCACTTGCAGGAGTTCTCTTTACGAACCAATTCTCATCCATATTTGTACGATATTGTCTAATTTAGGCTTAAATCCTTATGATTTTGTTTTTAAACATTTCCTCAATAAGACATCATATCAATTGGATGTTAACCATGTTTATTTACTCGTAACTCTTTTCATTTCGAACGAATGTGAGACATTACGAGACTTTTGGGTGCATACCTTGCAATTTGGTAGGACTTGCACATGGGTTTGCTTACAATTATGCATATTGCAAATCTAAATTTGTGGAAAATGAAGTCTGGCAAGCCCCAAAAACATTGGAAGAAGAAAACTTGGAAACGTCATGAAAGTTGAATTGAAACGGTTAATGAAGAAGAAATCTAACATGTATGTGGTTGGCAGCAGCCGCCGCCACGTGGCGCCTCTGGTTCCCAGCTTCAACCGGTTGATAACCGTTTGTTTCCTTCCTCACGGTGGCCCCACTTCCCATCAATCCCATTGGAGATCCCTCGAATCTTCTTCTTCTTCTTCACCTTCATCTTCTTCTTCTGAATCGCTTCACACAATCGACACGGCCAGTGGGGGAAGAAAATGAGATCCTTGAGCTCACGCTTTGTGCTCATTGATCTTCACTCTTCATGGCACTCCGCCAATCAGGTCCCCGTTTCGACATTCGCTTTCATTCAGAACTCCGGCTTCATCTCCTCCGTCTCTTCGTCATTTCGTCGAACACGTAGCGTCGTTTCCGCGAAGTCTTCGGTCCCGTTAATTCGGTCCCCCGGGATTCGCCGCCCGGCGGAAAGGTTCTCGCCTGGAAATGGGTCAACCTCCAATTCTCCGAATTCGCCTTCCACGTCGAGATCGGAGGCGCTTTCTGAATTGGACTTGTTTCTTGAGTTGGTGCCTTTGAGGATGAGGAAAGAGCTGTTCGGGCACGCCGAGATTGGGGATTTGATTGAAGTGGTGATGGATTTAGGGAGGAGGCCTCTTGCGAGGTTTCCTTCCGGCGATTGGCTGATATCGGAGCAGGTTGTGAGGCTTCAAGACCTACAGCATGCAATATCCATGGTAATCTAAGTGAACCCTACAAAAAATTTAGTATTTTAACGTATGATCATGGTACAATATCCACTGAATATGAGTTTGTGCTTACATAAGCTAGTGATATAGCTTTGTATTGTCTGATTGGAAGATTGAGAACAGGACTGAGAAATACTAATTCTAGAATGGTGATTTATGGGGAGTGAGTTACTTTCTTTTCAGGTTGGTGAGTTTTCGGATGACAACCGATCGGGCATTAATCATTCCCTACACCGTATAAGCGCTATTAGAAACCGTAAAATGCAAATCATTGGCCTCACTTGTCGAGTGGGTCGAGCTGTTTCAGGAAGTGCTGAGATAGTACGTGACTTGGTTGAGGGGGGAGGTTCTATATTGGTCATAGGGCGTCCTGGAGTAGGCAAAACTACTTTAATCAGGTATTTAGTATTTGATACTCTGTAAGACCTAGTAATGGTTTTGCATCAACTGATTGAAAGTTTTTTTATATGGAGTCATTTGATAATCCTATATTCTCTTTTGAACGATAATTCTTTATATGCCTTTGGAAAGTAAGATTTTTCATTGTGGATCTTATGGTTTCATACACTCTGCAATGGCTTCCATTATATCTTTTTCTTGTTAGGAGGAGCTTGTATCTTGTTCTTATCTGTCTCCTTCTAACCTCGGAGTCACTAACTTTGAATGTGCTATTCTTTTTCTTTTTCCTTTTTTTTAAAATTAGAAGTTGTTTTCTATGCTTTACATGACTCTACATTCTATGGGATCTCATTGTAAGTATGCAAAGGCTAAGAAGTGGGGAATGGAGAGAATTTAATCGTTCAAACCAAACATTAGGATAATTCTGCCCCTTGACTTCTTGTGTCAAGACTGTGCATGCTTTACTATCACACAAAGATACTAAATACAGAGAGGATTTGTCTGTGCAGAGAAATAGCTAGAATGCTGGCAGATGAGCATATGAAACGGGTTGTGATTGTAGACACATCAAATGAAATTGGAGGCGATGGAGATATTCCTCATTCTGGAATAGGTCGTGCAAGGAGGATGCAAGTTCCCAATGTTAATATGCAGCATAATGTTAGATTTGAAATCAATCCTTCTGCTTTCTTCTTTGTTATTTACTCAGTTTGGATTGTTGCTGCTATTTGTCATTGAATTTTTTCCCCTCTTTTGTTCAATTACTGTTCAGGTCATGATTGAAGCGGTTGAAAATCATATGCCTGAAACCATTATAATTGATGAAATCGGAACAGAGCTTGAAGCATTAGCTGCCAGTACAATCGCTCAGAGAGGAGTTCAGCTAGTTGGAACAGCACATGGGATGACCATTGACAACATAATAAAGAACCCCTCTCTGCAGATCCTTGTCGGTGGCATAGAGGTGCAAAGCAACTCCCCCGTATTTCTCTGTTTATTTATTCGTACAGATTGGTATTTGGTATAATTCTGGTTAAATCTATTCTCCTTTCTGGCTATGGCTCTTCAGTAATTCCTTAGAAACCAAATGCAAGTTAATTTGGGCAATGGGTATCATGTCTGGAATAAATCATGCTAATGACTGCAATTCACGTATATGCGGGTTAGGATTTTTTCATCTAAAGCTTGTTTCAGTTAGAATTTAGATTGATTGAAACCTGTCATCTTATGTGAACACAGAGTGTGACTCTTGGTGATGAGGAAGCAAGGAAAAGGAAGGTGCAGAAGACAATTCTCGAGAGAAAAGGACCTCCTACGTTTACATGTGCTGTTGAGATGGTATCTAGAACCCATTACCGTGTTCATCACAGATTGGATGCTACGGTAGATGCTGTACTGGCAGGTATTCCAGACTTCCGAAATTTCTGCATACTTAAAGAAGTATAATGGATCTGGATCGCAGTTCGTTTTGATTTGAAGCTTTTCTTGAACAACAGGAAAATCTCCTCTGTTTGAAGTTCGTCACATGGATATTGAAGCTGATATTCATCCAAGGCCTACACTGGAATCTGAAAAGAAATTCCTAGAAGGATCTAGGATGACTAAAAGTGAAGAGAAAAGTGAAGAGAAAAGTGAAGTAGAATCTGATGAGAAGAAACATGTATATTATTCTCCTACTAGTACCAACCAATGGAGCACCAATAAACCGGTGAACAAGCAGAGCTCAGGAGTGTGTGTTTATACTTACAAGGTAAACAGCTTGGATTTCCATCCTTACTTTTCTTTTACTCTCTCTATCTTTTTCCACTATGATAGAAAAATTCTCGTGTCTAAAAAGATATCTTATATCTAAACATTGAGATTTATTAATGGTTTATGATCCACAAAATTTGATGCCATACATAATGTGTTTGTGTTGCATATGCTTGATGAAATGCTGTGTATCTTCTGGGCATCATCCAAATTTTCAAGAATTTTTCACAATGTCCCTAATGAGTTATGGTATTTTAATCTGCTAGTAAGGGGTGAAAGAACGTAATGAATACCGTTTCTATTTATTTGGATGTACTTTCAGATCCTAGAAGCCGATCTTCTGCAAGTAGCAAAAGTGATGGGGGTTGAAGATGAAATAGATGTAACTGATGACATTGGTACAGCAGATGCAATTCTAGCATCTAGTTCTGAGCTGAAACAGCACCCCTGGATCCGTGGCGTAGCTAAATTTCACCGGTTGCCGGTTTTTGTTATCAAGGTATCCTCTTTTCTTTTTCTGTTCTTTTAACTAATACTGTTAATTTATGGTTTCTCAATTAGATATTCTCCTATGAAACCGCAGTCAAATACCATGGCACAAATGGTGAAGGCAGTTCGCATGATTGTTGGATTAGAATCTTTTGGTTCAATACCGAAGAAGCCACTGAAAAATTCTTTTGACATAGAAATTGAAGATGATGCACCAAAAAGAAAACCGTCATTGGAAGAGATTGATGCCTTGGAGGTGCAACTCTTTTCCGTTCCTAAATTTTGGTTTTGGTTTTTCATTTCTGTCATTATTGTCCACATCCATTTCTTTTAGGCTCCGTTTGGAACTCGGAAAGTGCTAAGGAAAGAAAATAGAGAGGAAAATAGAAAGAAAAAGTAGAAGGAAAGAAAATTTGAAAGAAAATAAAAAATAAGTTTAAATTTAATAAATTAATTATATATGTTTATTCAAAACTCATTTTATTTGTTTCTCTATTATATAAAGACTAAGAAATTTTAAAATATGTAAAATTTTGAGGATTTTTAGTTATATTTTATTTTATTTTATATTTTTCACGGTGAAACCAAACACGAGAAAACCATTTTTCTTACTATTTTTTTTCCTTTTCCTAGTATTTTTCGGATTCCAAACAGAGCCTCAATGCTTTTCTCTTGGTCTGCTTATTTACTCTATCTTTGATTATTATGATATCGCCAACAACATCATGTTAGTTTAGATCAACAGCATGAATACACAGAAAATTTTATTTTCAGTAAGTCAACATCTCCATCAGATATACGCCTCGTGTAAAATATAGGGATGGAGACTGGAGTATTATCTGTAGTTCTAGTTCTAGACGACAAACGAAAACCGTGACATGTAGTTCTTTAGGCGGTAGCAGTTGATCATAGCTTTGAGCAAACAATATCGAATGCCATATCCTTCCTCTTCTTTATTTCTCAATCCATGTTTTTCAAGAATTTTTAGTTTTATCAACCCTTTATCATAATCTTTTGTGTCTCTATTGTAATCTATTGTAATCGATTTTGAATTATACATTCTATTCAATTTAGTGAAGATATTAGGTGTAATCTATTATGACTGCTGAAAACGAAGTTCTTTCTCACTTTGTTTCTGACAGGAGGTTCGCCTTGCGATCCATGTTCTTATCACTTTGAGCAAACAATATTGAATACCATATCCTTCCTCATTATTTCTTAATCCATGATTTTCAAGAATTTTTACTTTTATCAAACCTTGATCGTAATCTATCGTGTCTCTACTTTTTTCTTCAGTCTTGAATTATACATTATATTCGGTTTTGTGAAGATATTGGTTGTAATCTATTGTGACTGCTGAAAACAAAAGCTCGTTCTCGCTTTGTTTCTGACAGGAGGTTCGCCTTGCAATCGAGTACATTGTGATTCCTGGCGGGGAGCCGGTAGAACTTCTTCCCCGACGCTCTGACATAATCGCTCGACAGCTTGAGCTCGTGGAAAGCTATCAGTTGGCTGTGGAGAATTCAGGTACTGAACTGAATCCCAGGCTGCAGATTCTTCCTCTGAGATCAAACAACAACAAGAAGATTACTGCTAATGAATCTTCCAAAACCAGTTCTTTAGAAAAGGAAACAACTGTTAAACTGCTAACTAGCAATGGCGGCGGCACTGGTGTTGCTCGTCTTCCTCTTTTACCTGAATGAATTCACCATGTCTGCCATTGTTGTTGTGATCAAGCTTCAATCCTTGATCGATTGATTGAATAGTGTACATTATCATGTACATTAATTGAAATCACGATTCTCCTGTGATTTAAAACCGTAACAGTGCAAAATATTTGAAATGCAATTTGTATTTATTTCTTCCTCAGTGGATAGGATATCCATTTATTGCCATGGAAGTAACTTAGATATCCTGTTGAAAGATTTGATTATTATATTTTTTTTATTGCTTAGTCGAGTTATGCCTAATTAAGGCCGGTCCGAACATCCATGGTTATATGGAAAAAAAAAAAAAACTGAGTTGCATGGGATGTAAATTCAAAGAAATTAATTGAGAACCGAATTTGTCATTGTAGTGAATCAAATTCTATTGCATGGAGCTACCTCGAGAAATTATTAATTAACGAATAATGGTCACTCATAATGACAATTGTTACGATCAAATCCATAATATCATAAATATATAATTTATATCTATTAAAATTTAAAATACTTTAAAAAATGTTGAAATATATTATTTATTTATTCATTTGTTTTATTTAGATACACTAATAGTTTTAATTTTATTACATAAAATATGTACTATATTCAAATTAAAATATATTGAAAATAAAAATATTATATATGTATTTCAATTTCGGTCATCGTTATAAATTCATTTATAGTATATATCATTAACAATTACTATTATTAAATTATTATTATTCATTTAAAAATTTAATTACGATTTTTACAAGTATTTTATATAATATCTTTCCAAAAATACTTAGATAGTGTTTTTTTTGTTAGATTATTTACACAAAATAAATAACACTATTCGTGTTTTCTAAAAATTATTTTATTTTTTCTCTCAAAAAAAATAAAATAAAACTCCTCGAAACTCAGAAATAGTAGCTAGCTAAAACCGAAATTTGAAATTTTATAAAATTATTTCGAGTCTCAAAACAGCGCTAGCAGTGCTATGAGTAAGAGAAAATAATTACAAATTAAAAGAATTAATGTACAAAAATTAGAATATATGAACAGTGCATAACAAATTATTTTCTCTATTTCTACGTGTCTACGTGATGTCTCCATATTTTGAAAAAAAATATTTTACACCTACGTGATGTCTACGTGATCCATCGGAAACATGAAAGTTTTCATGAAAAAAAGAAGCTACTGTTAAATTTCAATTAAAAAAAACCTGTAAAAAAAAAAAAAAGAATTGGCATTGTAAAAATAACTAGATTAAAAATAACAAATTGGCATTGTAAGAAAAAGTACTATCATATTTCAACTTTAAAAAAAATTACTACTCGTTTATTTTGAAACTGTCAAAAAATATACATTGATCTTAAAGCAATGGGTATTATAAAAGTGAAAGGAGACAAATGGTTCATACTAATACATCTTCGTTTTGGGTTAGGCAAAAAGATCAGAGTGGATATAAATAATTGGGCTGGGATTTGATATAAGCAATAGAGGATGGAATAAAAATAGAGGTTTAAAAGAATCGTCGGATGTGTGGTCATATCCCCAAATAAGTCAAAAACTGATAAAATAAGATTGTTGTTTAGGAGAGGTCAGAATAGAAATATGGAATTGGAGATGAGGTGCGAATAGATGAAGTAGAAATTCTACGTCAGGGTTTATTCTGCTCTATAAGCTATCTTCATGGCTTCCATAATCATTCTTTGGTAAAATTATTTAGGTTCGAGTCTGAATAGGAAATTGGATTGTTTAGTTTAGGTAGGAATAGGAATTTGATTGTTTGGGTTTGAGTTGGGTCGAATTGGAGATGAGTTAGACGTGGAGTAGAACTATATTAGATTCTGCCTTTTGGTAGCTTATCTTCATGGCCTGTAGTTTGGCAAATGTTCATCTTCTTACTCATTTAGTTGTTGTATATAACCTGAAGTACAATCCTTTTCAACCTAAATTTAAACATAAGAAACAGACCCAAAATGAAAATTAAAGTTAAAACTAATACAGAAAAATAAATGAATATTCAAGGATTGGTATACTTACGATAGAAGGATCATGACATTGTGGGGAAGATATGTACTCCTTTGGTAGCCTATACTCGGACATGAGCCATGAAGTCTTCTGCAGGTCCGGAGTTTGGGCTTTGCGAGTAATGCTTCAAAGATATAATTGCTATAGTATTCCACTCATATCCAAAGTATTGATACACGTTTAAATTGTAGCTCTCAAAAGCTTCGGTGTTTAGTATTTCTCTAGCTCTTTGTCCATTTGAGCGGATCCCATATGCCCAAATGGGGTGAAGAAATACATCTTTCCATCTCCGTAATCATAATTTTGGATACGTATAAAGTTAATAAATTAAAATTCGGCGCAAATATAGAATCTTGGCACTAAATATTTTATATCCTCTTGTGCTGAAAGTAAAATCCCAAGTTTAATTATATTAATTTTTTTGTTTATTATTAATATTATTTGTTACTAGATATTTTAGATGGAATTCTCTACTAACATTACTTATAATATAATTCCAGCATAAATGTCAGAACTCCAAAGAATACAAGAATATCCAGTAATTAATAAATATTTTTCTTATTTGGCAAGATGGATATAAATATGAAGTATTATCAGTTTATGAATCCCTACAGTGACCCACAAGGCCCATTGTCAAATTCTACTTGTATATCTAGTAAACTAAAATAATAATGAATAAATTAAATATGACGTCAAATTAATTAGATACAGGTTTAGACTATATATAACATTCATATCATCACATACTAATAATAATTTTTTTGAAAAGGATCTACAATAATAATAATAATTATTATTATTATGTAAGAATATAATTTTTGCCAAATATTTTTGAATACACATTAACATTTTCTTTAAAAAAACATATTATTATAGACGACTAAGTGAAACTCATCCAAAAGAATTCATAATAAAAATTGCAAACTCATCCAAAAGAATCCAAAATAAAAATGGCGTGCTTAATAAATTAAATATCATATAAAATGCAAACTTCATAACATAAAACAAATTAAAGTACCTAACAATATTAGGACATAAAATAGGATAAAAATATTTAAAGAAATTAAGAAAAGACTTGGTTAATAAATTTCCTGATCACTTAAATTTCAGTTTTTGTAAAGCTTGTAATATAAGTGAAAATTCATTATTTTTTTCAAAATTTTACATTAACCTAAATTAAACATTTGAATATATACAATTCATATATCTATAAATTAAACAATAAACAACTATTTCCTTATCCAATAAAAATATTATTTATTAAAATGTAAATGAAAAAAATTCATTATAAATCAAGACAGTTTCCAATATAATGAAATATATAGATGCATCCGATTATCTAGCTTTGAAATCATACATACCGTATAATTCTATTGGCTCATGATTGTGAATATCAATATCTTTGATTTTCTATCTTGATTCATAGCACCACCATTAATCTTTTCTGTGAATGCCACTTAGGGTGCCGTCTGTGGGTTGAAATCTAAAAACCCATTGTGAAGAAACGTTTCTTGAATTCATGTCTCCTTTTCTTGATTTTTTATTTTTGTTGCAAGAAAGCACACAAACTTAAGTTGATTGTCTTTCTCCTAATTTTTTTTATTTTTAGCCACTATGCATAAGTTTATTTATATACTGGTGCAAGACAACAAAATAAAAATAAAAAATATAACAATACCGATTTTTAGATATTTGAAAAGATAAAAAAGAAAAACCTGAAAAACAATAGAGGAATATGATAAGATATTTTAAGGGCGTGATTAATTCAATTAATTAGGAGTACACTTATGTGAAATTAGCCAATTGGGATGGAACGTTTGTAATGAATATAAAATTACATAAATACATATATCGATAATTAAAATTACAATGCATTTGAAATTTTATTTTAAATGTAAAAAAAAAAGAACTAAAGTTTATAGCAGGGGGAATGTCAATATGTGAGAAGCTTGAAAACATGACATTGTCCATACTTTTACCTGAGAATTGTTACATTAGAGCTTCATATGTAACAATAAGTTATTAAAAAAACATTAAAAAAATACAATTTAATTTAATTATTGTTCCCAAGAATTATTTCCAAAATTTTAAATTTATTTTAAAAGAATAATAATATAATATAGAAATAATTTAAAATAAAATATAAGGGAATAAAACATTAGATTATCAACTAAAATAAATATAGGAATTGATTAAAAAATAAAATATATTTAAAAAAACGTTTTTATTACATATCCCACTGTTTATTGCGGCATGCATTTGAAAATAGAAATATTCATTTAATTCACATCCCAGTTTGGAGGTTTATCGGAAAAAAGATTATGCAGAAGTGTGGAGGCTTGACCTTGGTAGCAAAGACACTTGGGTGACATTCTACCACTATATGTTTTGCCAAAGGACAATGAATTTGAGGGAAAAGGTAAACCTTGATATCGCAGTGTTTGGTTATATATATGTTTAACTTAGTCATGTGTAATATTTTTTTGGGTCCACCACTATCACTGCGTTTATTTACGTGGTTCGAAAATTCCTGTAAGCCAGCGCTTAAATATTAATAGATGAACAAATGGGACGTAAAGTTTACTAATTTTGATACTCCTCATGTGTGGTTTTAGCTTATATGACACATTCGCAAGTGATTCTTTAAACTCAAACATTGTTTGACAAAGCGTGCACAAAGGATTAACCACTCCCAAATGGGGAAAGTATACTTATGGCATCTTTTGTTAGGATCATTCTTTCGAGAATCTGGCTATAGTGGAAATGTTGTGAAGAAGAGTGTCTTGGTGTATAAGCGATGAGTAATGAGTCGAGACCCAGTTGTACCATCACTGCAAAAGTGTGTGTGTGATAATGATATTATATTTATACCTCTTCTTGATGTAGGTGTTAGTAGAAGGATGAATTACTGTTGAGTTGCTCTACATAGGGGGTTCGTGAGTTAAATACACTCTCAAATCATTAGAAGATCGCGATGTGATTATCTATCTGCTCGATACCACACGATCATCTCTCAACACTAGTTTAATCTCATATTTTTGAGCGTAATCACACGACTACCATAATCACATCAAGAAAAACCATAAATGAGACCAAAAGATTGTCAAAGAAAGCGGATAACAACGATGAACAAACCCACTGACCGATTCCATAAATCACAGGTTCATGAATAGACCCAATCTTTTTCTTTCTTCATTTCTCCAATATCTTCAATTTTAGAAAGAAAAAGAAAAAGGAAAAATCACCCCACATAGAATCAATTCGAATTAGTTGTTGCTCTGTTTCTTTCGACATAAATAAGAATGCTTATAGAAAAGAAAAATAAGGAAAATAAAAAACCTAAGTATTCGGTATCATATTCTTCATAGTTTGTAAGTCAGAAAACAAAAACCCCAAGTGACTATTGGGATCAATTAGAGGTGCATTTTAAGTTCTTTGAACGAACAACTGACATTGATATTCAAATTTTGTCGTCCAAACTTTTTTAGAGTTTCTCGGAGGCAAGTAGGGGCTAAGTGGTTCGAATTTATATAAAAAAGAAATAGAAACTAGGTTTTAGGGTTTTGAATTTAAGGAAAATTCTTTCTCTAAGGGTTTTGATTTTGGTATGGATTTGGGGAAATCTCGGGATTCAAGGTTTGACTTTCCCATTTGGAAAGTTTCTAAACATAAGAACTCCCATATTGAAGAGTTGAAAATCTAGAAATCAAATAGAAAACATCTTCTCTAACCTCGTGAAGGGAAAGGAACTGAGAGAGATCAAAGAAGAAGTGACTATAAAAAATGGGTATACAATACACTTAAAAAATGATATTTCTTTAGGAATTTGATATTCTCAACGGAGTAGAGGAAGCGAAATCAAAACAATATTTCTTCGATATTCTATCGTTGAGATTACCATCTAGTAGGAAATCAAGAAGGCTTGGTCAAACAATGTTCGAGTTTAGCACCACGTATAAAGATGCCACATAAGCAAATGCATGTGAGATGCCAGACGTCATCAAACACGTTCCTCGCTGTTTATCTATTAACGCCGTTGACCGTACGGACATTTTTTGTTGGCAAACGCAGGCACTGGGTGGTCCAAAATAATGGCAAGATATATGGCAAGCTGTTTGGTATGTTAAGCTAAACATAGAACTTGATAGTAACGGTTTTACGGTGCACGGGAGAAGGTCTAATTCAATAGTTGCCTAAAGGGAAAAAAAAAAAAAAAAAAACCGAATGGAGGGAATTAAGAGTGATCAGTTTCTACGTGCCTACGTAAGGAAACACAGACATCGTATTAAAAACCAAAAAATCCTATATAAGCTTCCAGCTAGAGAGTTGCTTGTCTAACATGAGATTGAAACTAGGTCTCAGGTTTTGTTACCTTGGTACTAATTTGTTTCCATCATATTATTCAAAATTCAGCAGAGATCTGTAACGCCATGTCCTGTAGAGAACAGAGAAAATACAACTGTGGGGGGCAGGTGCACCCATGCCAGCTGTCGATTTCTGGTATTTAAATCAGAAACGATAAATGAGTAAACCTAATTAGGTAATGTAATACAAACATAGAACTGTTGCGCTTGAGTATAACTGTAAATGAGTAGAGATGGCCATATAATAAATTCCAAGAGTCAGACAAGCAAGAATATTTGAGAGATTAAGGACTGAGCATAATTTAAGTCAAAAATGGATTTTGAAGAGAGACATGAGACAAACCAAAGTCTCATTTTGTCCCTACAAAGTTAGGCAAACGGTAGAGAGGAGGAGAAGGGGAAAAGAAGAGTGGGTGAAGAGGAAGAAGATAAGAAGAAGGAGAATATAGCAGATCAAAACAAAGGTATGGATTTTAAGTTTGGAAGGGAATCATGTATATTTTGATTTCTAGGCTTTTGGTAGCATTATTGGACCTTTATATGGATTTGCTGGTGTTCATGGATCTAGTTCCTAAAGCTAGGTAAAGCTTGAGTTGTTTGCAAAGGTCTCGATTTAAGAATTGGTTTTGAGAATTAGGTTGCAAAAACAAGTTAGAGTGGTCGCTCATGAAGAATTCGTTGTCGTACCTTTTGTAAACCCGCTTTGTTCTTCCGGCCATATGACAAGTTAATACATCAAAATAAATTGATTCCAATTGCAAAGAACCATAAGAGCAGGGCCAAATGTATAGAAGGGACCGCGAGCAAATTGTAGCCTAAGGCCCAAGATGATCACAAAGGTGAGCTCAGAACAATGATCATACTGCTTTTATCAATGAAGGGTTTTCTGCCAGTGGCGGAAAGTTTTCACTCATCCAAATTGAGAGAATGGTACCAGGTAAAGATTAGACTCTAGGAACGTTATCGAAAGTGAAACGCAAACAGTATCCAAAGGTCATAGAATTTTTCAGTGAAGTTATGTGCAGATTCTGTTCGCATCAAGACCAGAGAAATAGCAGAACTATAGTTATATTCAAATTAAGATTCAATTTAAGAACTCCTGGGGAACTATAAATAAATGAAAGAAAGAAAATTTTCAATTTGGTGATTTAAGACCCAGAAACTGGCTGATAACAGTAGATTCAGTGAGTTAACTACCTTGTATCGTTCACATGTTAAAATTGTGCTATGTGGTTGGGAGGGCCTTAGGAGGAACGAATTCTTAAATTAAAATGAAGAGATGCTATTGGATATATAAAGGACTGGTCTGGAGTTTCGCACATTTCGACCGCTAGCACTTTTGGCAAAGCCCGCAGAGTATTGGTGTTGAAAATGTCGCATAAAATATGAGTTTTTTTAACGCGCCGCCGAATCGCATCGGCTGAGGTAACGTAATCTCCGCACCGCGTGGTATGTGAAAGTATAGTTTTTACGCCGCGTTACGTGCCAGATTAACGCCAGCGAACGCTGAAGGCGTGTAGGCTAAAAGCAAGGCGGTGGCAGACAAAGATAGCGCGCTTCAAGTTTCAAATAAAGAGCGAGCTGTTAAACCATTTTTCAAATAACGCCACAGATATTATTATAAACTATTTTACACCCAGATACATTAGTTTGAGTTGTAAAATATTTCCAAGAAGAAAGAAATTGTTTTGATTTAAAACCATGTTTGAAATGCAAGATGAATTATAACCGATAAAGTTTTACAGTAGTAATGGTCAATTGAAAAACCATAATTTAAAGAGTGCAATATTTTTGATTTAAAACCATAATTGAAAAGCAAAATGGGTTTTGATGGTAAAACCATAGCTTGAGGTAGCGCAAGCGGTAATAATGATTTAAACCAGTACTGAAAAGCAAGCAAATGGTTTTGATTTAAAACCATATTTGAAAAGCAAGCAAATGGTTTTGAATGAAATTATTTTCAAAAGAGGCAAGCAAATGGTTTTGAATTAAACATAATTGAAAAACAAGCAAATGGTTTTGAATTGTAAACTATTTTTCAAAGAGTAAAGTTAATGCCACATCAGAAACCATTTTCAAAGAGTGCAAGTAAATATTAATTGTAAAACTAAGCAAGCAAAGTTAAAGTTAGTTAATATTTGCAAACAAGCAGCAACTAAAATCCCAATCAGCGTTATACTCTACGAGGTATTCTTTACGCACGTGGTGTTATGATATCATGCGGCTAGATTAGCTACCATCGGGCAAACTTATGGCCACGATCACGCATTTAAAGCGAGACCGCTGCACGACAAGAGTATATAGGCTAACGCGCTAATCAATTATGGTGATGGAGACCTGCGTCAATCTCCACCATATTTACCCTTAAAAGGTGATGCGCACAAGTCCTTCCACACCGCACGTCGACGTGCCCCGTGTTCACTAGGTACAACAAGCAATTTATAGTCATGATGTTTTATAAAGATGTTTATACAACTTCAAAATCAACCATTGGTGCACTACGGAGCACAAAGTTCGTGAGAGATTTGATGCACCCGCTGAGGCCTGTGCCCCCGTAAAGATTTAAAAGCAAACGGTTGAGCAATGACCCGCTATATTTCAAAAACGAATATTGAGCCTAGGCCCCCGTGGTATTTTAAAGAACGTCGAAACAGTTGCTTATAAAA
Organism: Tetrastigma voinierianum; assembly: GCA_016808115.1. NCBI lineage: Eukaryota > Viridiplantae > Streptophyta > Magnoliopsida > Vitales > Vitaceae > Tetrastigma > Tetrastigma voinierianum. Next base: position 14,082 of record JAEQBH010009408.1, on the reverse strand, counting down.
GTTACAGAAACTTTTAAAGCAAGAGGTTTATAAAGGTTCGTGAAACTTTTTACAAGAGACGGATTAAAGTTTTAGAAACTTTAAAGAAAGCAAGGTAGCAAGCAAGCAAGTAGATTATGGAAAGTTAACTTTTAGAGTGCTTAAGATTGCAGAAAAGTTTTAGAAACTTTTTAGTGTAGATAAACAGAAAGTTTATAAAACTTAAAAGAAGAGTTTACGAAAATTTGAAATCTTAAAGAAGGTAAAGAAGAGTAGCAGATTTTTGAAAAGTTTTGTAAACTTTCCATATAAGAATAAACAAACTTTGTAGGCAGCAAAGAAGCAAGAAGCAAGACAAAAGTTTCTTAACTTTGCAGCGTTAATTTAGAAATATCTGCAAGAGAGTTTTGACCGCATTTAAAAAAAGAAATCCTTTATAAAGATACACCTTCATCGGGAAATTGCTTAAATTTCATTATTTTCCCGCTTTAAAACTATTTTCCACACAGCACGACGCTAGAGCGCTTAGGAATCTCCCTCGTATTCAGGCTGTATTAATACTATTTTGTGTAAGGAAATATTTGGAATTTGTATATGAATATATGTATGTACATAAGTGGTCATATGAATGCCATGAGCTTCGAGGCCTATGAAAGAATGTTGTCACAAGGAGACAGCTAGCAAATTGTGTATACAAGATTTAAGATATTCTATACGCACTGCATGTCACGAAATTTTATAAAATCATGTTTAGGGAAAAGAAAAATTCAGGTGATCACAGCGCAAGGCGCCGCTTCACAGGATTTTCTAAATGCTGGGGAGCAGAATCGCCGGATTGTGGAGTGGCTCGCACACCCGCCAATAGTCGTGGGGTGGGGGTGTCAGACTTGTTTATTGATTTATCACAGTGTATACAAGCCACACATGAGTTAAGAGAGCTATTTAATTGTTCAATATGGATGAGTTTAACTGGGCCCCATGGAGCAGATAATAAGTTTCACATAATAATTGTCAATTTTAATTCACTTAGTAATAGCACCATATGCAGCTTTCTTTATCATCTTGCTCTCCCACCCTATGATGATATTAGTTTGTGCGCTATAATGACGGCATGTTTCATACAGACGGAAATTATTCAGATACTCTACAGATAATAAAAAATATGCGAGTATGACCTTATCAATGATCTATATCAATATGTTGCTAAAGACATGCCACTTGAGGATAATTCTGAAAACATGCCTTGCTGGAAACATTCGGCATTCATCAGTCTAGCATCGCGCAACGTATAAGTAATATTACGACTTTTCACTTAATAACTAGGGTATCCGCATGATTTGTTGCCAAATTAAATTAAACGTTTAGGGTAAGATTCTAAGCTGTTATAAGCAGAAGAATAATACTGTAAATCTAACAGATTTGAAACATCTAATACATCTTAATTATTATAAAGAATTTGCAGAAAGATGATAAATTTTTCTCATGACCTACAGGAATTAGTAGAGATATAAAGCTCCAAAAGCTTCAAAATCTAATTAACTTTCGACATCTTGATATTGCTCGTACACATCAATTGAAAGCAATAATTTGTAATGGGGGAAGTTTAAATTCACAAATATGAAATATATTGAAATGGAAAAGATGTATCAAATAGATTCAAGATTATATATCCATTATTATATAGAGTCATTAATAATTACTATTATTAGATTAGTTTTATTTGTTAAAATTTATTGAAACCTAGAAGGCAGCTGCCAAAACCGTAAAAGTAAATTATATCAAGTCTCAAAAACCGTAGTCCTATGAGTGAAACCAAAATAAATTAGAAATTAAAGGATTATGCAAGATAGAACAGGTGAAGGTGCCTTATCGTACAAAACATTTATTTTCTAAATGTAAAGGTGATGTCTCCATACTACGAAATAATATATACAATCTATTTTACTAAATGATCGTGAATCTTGGAAAGTTATGTGTTGTTCAAAAAAAAGAAAAGCTACTGTTAGATTTCAATTTAAAAATAAAAAATAATGAATTGGTATTGTAAAAATAACTAGATTAAAAATAACAAATGAGGTTGTAAAAAGAAATGAGGCTATCATGTCAAATTAGAAAAGGTTTGGTGTCCTGTTCACTGGTTATAAAACAGAATATGGAATCTTATAGTACTATATTATCAAAGATTGAAAGGAGACAAATGGTTCATACTAATACATCTTCGTTTTGGGTTAGGCAAAAGATCAGAAGTGAAAGCAAGGCAGAATTGAGGCTAGATTTAGGGATGAATAAAAATAGGGTTTAAAAGAGAAAGTGTGGTCATAATATAAAATAGGATCAAAAGATGTTGAAATAAGATTGTGGTCATAATCTAAAATAGGATTAAAGTTGATGAAATAAAATTGTTTGAGAGGTCCGAGTAGAAGCAGAAATTGGTATTTGTGTAGAAGTTGTGGTGGTGTGAATACTGTTCGCTTATACTGACACCTTATCTTCATGGTGGCTTTGATAATCACAAAAATTGTTCGCTCGAGAGGAATAATATAATCGATTCTTCGAGTTGTAGGTGAACACAGAATAATTGTTGTCGGCGTCTGGTCGAGTACCTGAATCGGAGATGAGATAGGAATAGAAGGTAATCATAAGAATTCTTACTACTTCTCGCATTCTGACGCATCATATTTCACTGCCATGTTGAAATACCATTCTGTTCTTTCATTGTTGTATATAACACAAATACATGTTTTTTTTTTAAATCTTAATTTAAAAATAAAACAATTAAAACTAAATTTAATACAAAAACAGAAAATATATATTTGTTATTGGTATGTAAAACTGAAAGGTTCAAATTTTTTTGAAAATATTAAATATAATTTACCAAATCTTAAATTGATCTCTAAGGTATCAAAACGATCACCAGTTTGAATCGCCTTACGTAACCCATCGCTCACGCCGACTCACGACCCGGTATAACTGACTTACGCTTTTGAGGCACCGTTATGACATATCAATACTTGTTTGTGAAAGATATGAGACAGTCACTCACAGATGCACCTATGGATAAGAGACGTTACATTTCGCGACGACGAGATAGAATACGATTTGATTAAGGCAAGTCAAAAAATCCAAACTAAGGGATAAGAACAGTTTCAAAGCAATGTATCAAGACAAAAGGAAATAGTCTTCTTCTCCATCAAGATCAACTGGCAAGATTAGAGTTTCAGCGCTGGCAGGAACACTGATCTCCAGATTTCCGGGAAAACACTGACCGCTACCGCTTCCGGTTAAAAGGCAAAGCCGCCGCTTCCCACGTGGCGAAAATAAGCACAGCATCGATTTTCAGGAGTTCAACCCAGAAGCAGAGAGATATTTTCCTACTGTTTATTCTTTTGGCTAAGAGCCATTTTGGCGACGATTCGCTGCTCTGGAGCCGTTAAGTGAGTCGGCCTCAAAATCTTGAACTTGAGCGGCAAATCTCATCAGGGTCGTGAATGCAACACCAGGTGGTGGCTTCACCGCCACGCGAATCGCAGATTTTGCAAGTGTTTGAACGACCTCAAAACGAATGTTTGGTTTAACTATTTATGAATGCTAATTCTCAAAGGTTATTGATCGCGAATCAGTCGTATGAATCAGGTGAATTTCATTTTGTTAATATATATAAAAATAGACAGATGAATATTTGAACACAGCATAACGCATTCCATATATGCATCGGGCACCCTAGATGGTAAAGAGTGTATGACATGAAAGAAATCAAAGAAATAGAAACTGGCCAGAAAGGAATTCATGGTGATTTTCCGGTTAAGGTTCGTTTTTGCAGAGTCACCCTCCGGCGGATTTTGAAGATGGCGATTGTTTTGAAAATTATCCAGCACCCGCCCCGTATGGCTTCCTCCAAGAGAAGAGTCAACTGGTGAATATGTTTCAAGAATGTAAACTTTGTTTTGAAAAATCGTATTTTTGCTTCACTTTTACTTAGTATGTGTAGAGCCGTGAGGATCGAGACATAAAGGAGATCAAATGCATATTCAAGTAAGACTGGCTGATGAGTTTGTGATCACTATGACATGCGCAGACTTAGGCGGAGAACCCATGTAGAAGATTATCACATCAAAGCCTGTGCCTGTGCCTTCACAGGTTCCATTATTTCTCGAAAAGGCAAAGCTTATAAGAGCCAACATTTGAGCCACAGCCTTCAGCGCCACGCTTAAGAAAGCCTATCGGTGTGATAGTATTTTTTTCAGACATCATGTATTAAATCTGTAAATTTTGAGAGTTTGGTTAAGAGTAATGTAATAACTCTTGAATGATTATAGGTGCAGATTCATGAGTATTGATGGTAACATGTCATTTTACTATTTTATCCATCAGATGATCCAAAGTGGCTGTAAACGTCGTGACAAGCGATTTCAGTGGGAGCCCCCAGGCGCCAGTGCCGAGACTACTGGAGCCAAGAGAAACGTTGCCCGACATCCACAATGCCCGCGGTCGACCAATACAATCCGACCCTGAACTGAGTACAATATAATGAGATAGAGTTTAGTGTTTATAAATACCTGTTTAATGTCTGATACTAAAGTGATATCCTTAGATCAATAATAGTATGGTTTATTGCTCAGACTGATAAATAAGACTCATATCTCAGGGTTTGATGAATGCATAAGTGATGTGATCAATCGCAAATACAGACAAGTGACTCATAAACATAAAGATAGGTTAAAATAACAATTAGGTGAGAAAAATATAACTAGGTGTCTGTAGAATTTTGGGTGATAATCCGTGAACAACAAAATAAAAAATAAATGTCGAGGAGAATATTTTTTTTTTCCGAGGTTTATGTTGTGGTAAACAGAAAAATAAATAAAATTAGTTCTAATGAACTTATTTTGTTCTACTAAAGACATTTAAAAAATGAAGAAATAAAAATATATATATATACATATATATAGATTTTTTTTTTTTTTTTTGTCTAAGAAGTTAGAATGCAGAGAAAAACATAAGAAAAAAAAATGAAACAGAAGGCAACAGGCTACTCGCAGCTCTTGGTCAGCAATATATCAGTCAGGATATTAAGGCCGGCATGCAGAATACTATACAGAGGTTCTTTGCACATTTTATGTCGTCACGATACGCTTGACGACACGGTCGGCCGCGTTAAGGTAAGCGCAGGCCCGCTACTGAGTCGCACAAATGTTGTATCGTGGCTGGGGCGCTTCAGTTTGCGGTGCAATATAAAGCCGCGAGCATCACGCGACACGCGCGGGTAGTTACGCAGAGCGCCGATACGTACCGAGGCGTGGATCTCGCGGTGGCGTCAGACGACCTGGCGGCTGGCGGCGCACGCAGCGCACGGATCACCGCCCAGTACGATATGGCTGCCGCCGCCGCTGAGCCGGCGGCGCCGCCGGTATATGAGCACCGTCGGAAGCGCAAAGGCGCGAGTAGTAGTACGAGGTCATCGGCAGTACACCGGCACCCGACCGCTTTGATCAGCAATCGCTCAGTCATCGTCATATCAATGGCGTTCACAGGCTTCTAAAAAAATAAATAAAAATAAAGCAAAGTTTTAGTAAGAGATAAAATAAAGAAAGGGTTTTTTTTGAAGAATAGATTTAATATATGAACTGACTGGCTCAGACACCCATGAATGGCGGACGTTGTGTAGTGAAATAATTTTCAGAGTGAATAGTCCCGGCCACGGCACCAAAGAGGCCTATGAGAGATTAGAAATCAGAATCTCATATCTAGGCGGCGACGGCCTACTGGTATGAGATGTAGAGAGGTCATCTGGCTGGCAATCGGTCGCACCACCGCATTCACCAGCCTTGCCAGGTCGGGATCATGGGCCGTCAGGCCAACGTGCTTAGTGCCAGTAGCTGGGGTGATCAGGAGTAACTCCCAGGCTCAGTGTACATATCATCCCCGACATTCATAGGAGGAGATCCGATGGTGCGCCTACGGCTCATAGTCAAGGTATTGTGAGGCTATGAGATTGCCTCTCGATATCGCATCAGATTAGACTAGTCAGATTCCGTACCTAGAGGGTGAGCTCCGCAAGTAAATAGTGTAATTAAAGCATTCTAGAGATCTAGAGGCAATGATACGGTGAATCACGATCTTTCAGTGGGTACGACGACACGCCGCCACGCCAAGGCCCGTGGAGTCGCAGAGCCACAGTGGACTGCGACCTTATCGAGTATGTGGCGATTCATTTAGCTGGGGCCCGTTAGCGATGACTGCGCCACGATACGCCAGTCGAGATTCGAGAACGGTCGCTATCCATCGCGTGATCAATCCGCCTACAGATTGGCGTGGGATCCATGGCTTCGATTTACCTCACCATATAGAGAGAGATCAGGGAGATGTTCAGAGCACCTGCAGATGCCATAGTAAGAGAAGAGGAGCCGACCCTTCTAGTTCGGGAAAGAAGCAGGCTTCACGTCACTGGCCCGAAATGCGGGCCATCCGCCAGATGGATTAGGCGGTCCGCCTGTAGATGGTATGTTACTCATTGCCAGCACCGAACAGTGAGGAGGATCACCCAGACAAAGGATCCCAAGGCCTTCAGACAAACAGAGTCCCAACACGGTAGGACCGGAGAGGATACAGTTTATTCCTCCACACCCTAGTATAGCGAGGAGCCAAAGACGCTTCGTGGAGTCAGACGCGTGCCTCCTCCCATACACAGTAGCCGAGGGCAAAGGTGGCCAGTGAGACAGTCTGTGCAAGGACATCGTGGCTCAGGTTTGAGCCAGTAACATTACACTACCACCGAAATGCCAGACACCTGCCATACGTTGAGTTCTTGATTTATTTAACGCGCCAATCTGGGATTAGTGGATCATGAAGGTAGTATTCCAAACCTATCGGATCAGTCTGACACCATGGACGCTTTGATATGCCCCAAGAGGGAGCAAGAGATCACGAGGATTGTATTACAATCGTTAAGAGATCATCATTATACGCCAAGTTCAAGAAGTGCAGTTTGGCACCAGATTGGAGACAAAGCCAAGATTTGTAGCGCATTGGTTAGACCAGGCGTCGTGGCCAGATGAGTCAGAGGCTGAAGTCAATCTTCGAGATACATAGCTTGGATTGCTGGTACGTTGCAGATTCACACGGTGATTTTCTCCCGACAATGGCACCTATGATCAGATCAATCTTAAGGAGGTCAAGTTTGATCGGGATGACCAGATGCAGGAGGCATCAAGAGCAAAGATTCATTATTTGTTTGTACCTTGATAGTCCCATGTGGCGGTGGGATGTGGGTACACAAAGGTATTGTGGATGTCTCAGGCCAATCAAGTAAAAGCGATACCCTGTAGAGGGTAGAAGCATGGGCTCCTGCCAAAGAAGAATCATGAGGTGAATTACCCCCACACACTACGGAGTCAATACTACCGAGTCTTCACTCAAGATTTGATGCCACAGCCGAGTATGGCTAACGGGTCGAGGTGTGTACTGCACCACAAAAGTCCGGCGAGTAGTTACCTCACGGATCTGGGGCTACAGGCAATGCAAGATGGATAGATTCCTGAAGAGATTGATTACTTAATTTTTAATGCATTATCCCAGGTGGCAAATATGGTGGCTAATGCATCATCATTACGGAGTGACAGCAGATAGCTTCCTTGATGGTGATTTCGAGACCGGATAGTTTAAAGCATGTATGCTGGGAGCAGCCCAGTATGTCGGGAGTTTAGCAGCCACACACAACGGCTGAGTGAGACTGAATCCAAGTAGAAGTGTTATATTTGCAGCAGGGCCATCGCAGGGACCGGCACCCGTGGCGGTGATCGTAATGGACCGGTTTTGTGGGGTGAAGCCTCGCAAAGATCTTGGTCACCCCCCGCCTGACCGACGAAAAGAGTGAGACTCAGTGAGCCTCACCGCTCTCGACCAAACGTGACATCCGTAAACAGAGACAGATCTCGCCTCAGACACCTAGAGCCGGATGAAGAGACACGCAGGGACTCGGTCCATCTACAACCACGCAGTCGGCACAGAGCCAGGTCGAGCACCGGCCGGCAAGAGTGCCGTTCTCCCGCCTCCGAGCGTCATCATTTTCGGCCAGAGCACAATATGACGGCACCTGACTGTTGTCTGGTCTAGCGACATGATGCACGGTGATAAAGTGGGACGCCAGTTTATATTTTCTGGCTGTATGACGACCTTCTTCACACGAGAGATTTCAATGCAGATATTCGTAGAGGTAAATCCATATAAGGAGTACCCAAAGATGTAACCATATTTTAAATATAGAGAGTTCACATCATTTTCATGGATATGCCGAACTATTTATCATAGTAACGCAAAGCATCTGTTTTCATTTCAGATCTAATATTATTGTTATACAATAAGATAATTAAATTTGAGAGAGGTCAACCCACCAAAATAGAAGCTTTTCTCCCTCCTGTTTATTCTTCATCCGCTCAAAATAAATAGAACACATGTAATTGATATGTCGTATATTCACCACATAGAATATACCGTTGTTTGAGTTTCTCTTTATCTAAGTTGGGAGTTGTTTAACATATCAGAATATATTAGCCATCACAATGAGTGATCCAAATAATGAATTCAATCGTTGATACCAATTGGGTCAAAAGCCTGAATTAAACATTTCTCTATGTTTTTAGAGATTAACGTAGGCTCATTAGACCACAAATGAAATGTCAGACCCACTTCACGTAAGTAATTTCTTGTAATACCATCTTTGTGATAGTTGGAGCAGATCCAAATATCGCAATTGAACTCTACACTTCCATTTGTCCAAAAGGATGGAAGCTTGGCTAACTAAGGAGTCCAAAGTAGTCTCGGAAGGCCTATGAAATGTTACAATAGCAATTTCAAAATACACCATAAGAACTCTTGCTCCTACATACCATCCCAAATTTACAACATCACTCTTCTTACCAATGGGTCAAGGATTAGTAGATTAGCAAACTTATAGTCGACACTGAAGGTTGTACAAAATACAAGATGAGTTATATTGGATTTTGGTTGGTCCTACCCTTTAAGAGCCTTTAATGCTGCTTCCTTAGCAATCAATAGATGGAGCCATAAAAGCACCAATGCCGCTTCCGCTTGCATGCATTCTATTAAAATTGAATGTTTGTCATGCGTGGCCAATGAATATTTGAATAATCCCGTGACATGTGGGTTTTGATTTCCAAATTGATAGGCTTCGGTTTTCATTATTTATTTTATTTCACCTTTTGTCTTTTTCTTTCCTCTCTAATTCCTATTCCTTTTTGTATTTTAACTGATGTAAGGTAGTTGGAAGCATACTCTTTTTTGACTTCGAGTTGGTAGGACGACTGTAATGTATTCCTCAGTGTCCTAATTTGACCATGTGCTGGCTGGATCAGGCTAATGTTTTTTTTTAAATATATATTTATTTTGTATCACATTGTTATAATATTATGTTTTAGAAGCTCAGGTTTTGGGACACTCATCCTCCTATCACTTGAATCGAATCTTTAGGACAACTGTGATCCAATATCCTAACTTAGGAATTTATAACAAGGTAGATTATATCTTCAAAATGAAACTAATAATTAGTTACAATTAAAGACGTAATTAATACATTAATTTAATAATTTAAAATAAATCCAATCTTCATTTTATTAAAAAATCAAGTGTTTAATGTAAACTTTAAATAATAAATTAAATTTTGGTAATTTAAAAATAATTTGGTTTAAATAAAACAAAGAAAAACTTATGTTAAGAATATTTTTATTTAATAAGTAATATATTTGTGACGCCACAAATTTAAAATTGTCAAGGTTGTGAATGCTGTCGGCGCATGGAATAATAAATGGATGTCGGGTAGCAGGCAGCTCAAATGAAAAATTGGGCCAGGCCTCGCTTTATATGGGGAGTTACATCCAAATACAACTTTGTCGAAGCAGGTTCTGATAATGCGGGGTCGCATGCGAAATAAAATAATAGCAGAAACTTGAGCACTGCGTTAATACCCACAAAATACATCAACTATATCTGATAGTTCGAGAGTTTTTACGATTCTTCTTAATTAAGCGTATATTAAAATTTCTGATTAATACATGTTATATAAAATCGATACCTAAGCCCTTGATATGGTTTGCTTCTGCGAGCTCTAGCGGCGTCGTCCTTGTGCACATTCCCTGTACCTGAAATGGTGATCCCTCGATAGGGTGAACCAAAGCTCGATCAGAATGATGCACCGTAGGATACTTACGGCGCAAGTGCGCGTGTAAGCGACAACTGATCACATCAGCGGTCATGAGCACTGCTCGAATATCTGCATGGCCCGTCCGTGTTAAGTCTCATGGGCTCCGCCACATATGCTAGCTGAATGCGAGTAAAATATATAGTTTTCAAAACAAAAGCTTTTGTTATTGAAAACTTGCTCTGTTCGGTAAAATATTAATTCTCTCAGAGGCAAATTCTTCAGGATAACGCTCAAAAGCTTGATCGTAGTCCTCATCAGAAGTGATGTTGAGACTGGCTACCGAGGCAGTGCTTGGAAAATGTTCCTTGAAATTCCTTTCTAAACACTTTTCGTTTTTCTTTCAATTTCTGTCATACTTCGCTCCTAATATTCTTAGGTGCGATGCGTATGGAATGCGTGATCTTAATCCCAGCGCGTGCATTGCTAATATATTCATATGCACATATATATTAACATAATTAATTGAAGCAATCATGTTATTAAATTCACGTAATGCTTACGAAATTAACTGCGTAGGTAGTACAAGCATAATGATTCATTTGAATCATTCTGATACACATTTTTCACACGAGAAAATCATCACTATTCATGTGAAACGTTAGAAACCCTCGGGTTGGTCTTATTCGACCACGGTTAGGATTCTCCACTTTCGGTTCAAAGGTTTTGAAGGAGGCTTGGAATTCTGGTAGAATTAAGCCTCGAGAATATCCATAACCATAAACATGACTCTTAGTCGAATATCACAAGTAGGAAAGATCTCTACCTCCTTGGGTTATCGGACTCCCTTAAATCGGTGTCCCGCAGCGTAGCGCTTCGCCGTAGAGCAGTATCTTCTTTCAGTAGTCGTGGTCCATTGTGTAATCTAGAGAGCCTGCGCTCTCTCTAGAAATTCAAAACCAAACTCTGCGTTGATTTTCCTCTCTGCGTTTTTGGCTTTTCAAATAATGGAGAAGATGAGCATTATTTGCTATTTGTCTTTATCTCATTAACAATTCTAATAATTTCCAGTGTGTCCCTTTTCTTTATTTTTGACACTTAGCTCAATCTCAGCCATTCATCTCTCTAATCATGCAACATGTGTCACATGAGTACATGTAATAGGTGACTTGTCGCGTGCATGTCTTTGCGAACCGTTTTATAGCGCTGGAAGCGGCCGGTCGCGCCAGCTTGTGAAATTTCGTATCTCGAGTCGGCGAAATTCAGCGTGGTAAATTTCAGATTTGAGATGATTAAACTGATGAAGTCCGTTTCGTCATCAGAGATCTAGAAAAATTTCGGTTTTCTGAAATGATCATTTTATCATTTTCGAAAATTGAATTTTCAGGTACACATTCTCCTCCTTAAAAGGAATTTCGTCGAGAAGTGCAGGCCAAATCTAACAAATAACATGCATATGCAAGCGTGCCTTCTGACATGCATGTAAACTAGTCATTTCAAGTATTAGCGACTAAACCCACGTCTGCCGTCCCTAAACAAGAAGGGATAGGTGTCGCATCGTGTCCCTCGCGCAGCCTACGTTGACTCCTCCACTCCACGGTCTTTTGCCATAGCACCCTCGCTGCCTCACGGTCTTACGTGTAAAACTTTACGATCCGGCTATCCAAAATGCACCTTTGGTCCCTCCTCGAGAAGGTCTCATCGGTGTCAACGCCGATCTCTCGTCCATTTCTACGTGAGTTGGATATGGGTGTACCTCGGAGCATGGAGGCGTGGAAATCTATAAGTGGGCCTTTTGACATCTTGGGTGGTAAAGCAGCCGGTATGCTAAGTTCTACCCTCTTGAGTATCTCGAAGGCGATAAACCTCGGTGATAGCTTCCCTCGCTTCTTGAACTTGACCACTCCTCTCTTAGGCATCACCTTGAGAAGATGTGATCTCCAGTATCGAGCTGGGGTCGGCGTCGTGCATCGGCGTAGCTGCTTACTGTGGCTCACGAGGCCGCGAGAGAGATGTTGTCGTATCAAGTTCACCTTCTCGGAGGTGTCTCTAATAAGATCAGGACCAGTGATGGAGCTCTCTTCCACCTCGGTCCAACATATCGGTGATCTACATGGCCTCCCATACAATGCCTTATAGATTGCCATGCATCTCTTTGATAAGCTGTTGTTGTAGGCGAATTCCACTAAGGGCAAATCTCTTCGGCTACCCATATGATCCGGGAGCGCATGCTCGCGACATGTCTCTTTGTATAGCCCTCTACGGCCGACCATCTTGTTTGTGGGTGGAAAATTTGTACTCATGGTCGACCATGTGCCCATGTCTTTGACTCTTCGAGTGCGCGGGTCAGCCTCGGATCTCTATCGTTATGGATCTTGGTACTCCATGTAGCGGACCTATCGAATGCAATGACAGATCTCTCGATGTGAAGGTCGTAGCACGACTAGAGAAAATGTGCATTGCATATGGATCCTTACACTTTGGCCTTATTCCTTACATTGTGTTTTAACTTCCTAAAATACCTAGCAATCCAATCAATAAGTTTATAAATACTAATATCATATAATGATGCGTTGATAGTAAATGTAGTTGTATAACACTAATTGCATACCTTTCAAATGTGGATACATCCATCGGTATTTGGCTGATCTATATATAATATACCAGTATATTTGGCAAATGCTCCATTGAGTCAAAAAAAATATGAGGGAATATCTGCTCTAGTTTGCAAATAATAATCAATATTTCTGACTCTAATCTCATCATAGCTTCTTTTTAAGCACAGTTGATGTAAGATCCTTAAAGAACAAGCTAAGTTTTGTTAATGCTTGCCACACGGCTGAAGGAAGCATTTCTCGAAATGCAATTGGTATCAACCTTTGCATAAAGACATGACAATCGTGACTTTTCATTCTAAAAAGTTTATGTTTCCTCATGTCTACACACCTGGCTATATTTGAAGCATATCCATATGAAAATCTTAGATTCTTAACCCAAATACACAACTCATTTCGACCATTTTTGTCTAATGTATAGCAAGCTTTTGGAAACTTGCCATCAATAACATACAATTACGATTCGACTGACATATTTTCCATTAAGTCTAAATCTAAACTTTGCATTGTCAACTTTGTTTTTCCGTCAACATTCATCCAGAGTGTTAAAGATATTTTCAAACACATTTTCTCTATATGCATCACATCTAAATTATGTCTTATGGATTTGTTGTGCTCAATATGAAAAATCCCGAAAAATTGACTTCTTTTTCCATTCGGTTAATTTACTAACGGGGAACATTAGCATCATTTGCCCCGATCATTAACTTTTTTAAGCCTAATGCATCGATTTCCCTTAGCAACTCAACACAGGCGATTTTTTGGAGGTGGATCACATTATTGTTTGATTAACTCTAAAAGCATATTTATTTCTTATTCTAAATGGTTTGGATGATGTGGCGGGAACTTCTGATGATTATCAAACCAAGTTATTTCCTTCCATTATGTAGGGTAAAGCATACGATTCATCCATCTGATATGAGGACATGCTAGTGCGCCGGATGTATATTAGGATGACATTAATTAATTTGGAAGAGTCATGAGTTGTCATCAAGAGGAAATTTGCCGTAACATAAATTTTTTTCTTTCTAGAAATGTCATAAGTTTCAACTCCAATTTCCCACAATGCTTGTAACTCAGAGATCAAAGGTTGTAAAGGCACATCTAACTTATCCTTAGGATTACTAGGGCCTGGAACAATAATTGTTAGAAACATGTATTGTTCCTTCATACACATTTCTAGGGGCAGATTATATGGAGTGAGAATAGCAGTCCATGAAAGAATCTGGAGCTCCCAGTTGCTGAATGGTTGAAATCCATCAGTACATAGGCCTAATCTGACATTACGGCTTTCAACTACAAATGAGGGATGCATAACAATAAAATGTTTCCATG